>OU964966.1:7992669-8025169 GCA_918808275.2 Dolichovespula sylvestris
AGAATATCACGTTCATTAAAACAATATCTGAATTCGATAATAATAACAATACTCCAAACAAATATCGAAACTGGAGTTACTGCGACGAGAGCAAGTATATCACGTTTATTTTAATAATTAAAAAAAAAAAAAAAAGAAAAAATTGTTATAACGATAAAAGAAAAAAAAAAAATTTTTATAAAGAACTAAAGATTCCAAATGAAAATAAAACAGTGAAAGTAATATTATTTCAAGAGATAAATGTCAAATTAGATGTAAACGTATCACTACGACGATATAGAAAAAAATTTTTTACGTTCGTAAAATCATTTTTTTTTTTTTTTTAAATACGATATAACAACGAGGTTTACATGAGTATATATATATATATATATATATATATATATATATATATATATATATACATACTCGATAGTTCAAGTCGAAAAATATTAATCGTCGGATCGACGTTCGTTTCGTTTACTCGTTATTTCCTTTTTCATCTTCTTTCTTTTTGTTATACAATCGTCGTAAGAAAGTTTATGTTCGAACGGAATTTTGCGATGACGACGAACGTTTATCATCGCGTCGTAGGTCGGAATAACTTACGTTTCTAAATCCTAAGTTCTCGATGGCGTTCGAGATACGTACGTATCGATCTTCCTAACAACGAGCGTTCTCATTCTTGAAGGCGCATAACGAAACATTCGTGAACGAGAAAGAGAGGAAGAAGAAAAAAAAATGAAAATTAAGAAGAAGAAGATGAAAAAAAAATAAAACTAGACAAAGAAAAAGAAAAAGAAGAAGCGAAAGAATCGAATCGAACAGGCCGATTTCTCGATCGGCGTTTTATCTTCGAATCGGACTTCTCGATCCACCTCGAGTATAGGACCCAAGCCGATCGATCTTTCGATCTCTCTTTTTGAGATTTCGATAACTCTAAGATAACTTGGCATAATCTTTTGATCTATCATCGAATTTATCTCACGACGGACATCCGCCATGAACGTTTTACCAAACGTTTCTTTCTCGGCGACCATCGGAACAGATACAAAAATCGATAACGTCTAATCGACCGACGTGAAGTATTATGAATTTTATAAATTTAATCCTTTTTTCTCGTCGTTGTTTTCATTCTTTTCTCGTTTTTTTTTTTTTGTTGTTGTTGTGTATATATACAATCGTAAGAATTGCGACGATCGTTAACGAATTGATACGTTAATCGTCGTTATGACGATACGAATCGGTTAATCGTAAATTAATATCGTTATTTCTGTATCTTCAATCGAAAATCACGAATAATATATAATTCTCGATTTATATTTCGTTGGGATCAATTAAACGCTTTTATTTTAACGTTGAATATTATACGAGTTTGTTCATTGTTTTATTCGCGTCGCGTTAATTGACCATTTACGTTGGACATAACAGAATTTATATTGTTATTTGCTAATGCGTCGTATAAAATATGGAAATATGGCACGTTACCGCATGCCGCGTAACTACATCGTGAAATTTAAATATTCTCGATCGATATAACGTTGTCGATAAACGAAAAAGAAAAAAGAAAACAAAATAAATAAAAGACGTATCAGAGCCACGTAAATTGTCAAAATATAATTCGTTTGAAATGTTCGATTAAAACTTTCAATTAATATCACTCGCGCAATAGTGCGCTAACATCGAAAGTGAAAAAAAGCGATTAGTGTTAGAACTAGGTTCTAAAGAATTATGCGATTGACATATGTATATGTGTATTTTATTTTTTATTTCTTCTCTTTTATTTTTCTTCTTCTCGTTTTTGGTACAAAATTATTTATTACAATATCGTACATTACAAACGTTCAGTTCATTCATTCGTTCGTCCTAATCATAGAGAATTGATTTAAATCGATAATTGCAACGTTGTTTTTATAAAATACAATCTAAACAAGCGTAAGCACTTTTGTTTCCGATATCTTTGCTATTAGATTTTCTCTATACAATTGGAATGGAAATATAAAAAATCGTCATTTAAATCGCACACTTCGGTCTACGATATTATTAATGTTTAGATATTATTAATAATCGAATAAAATTCTAATAAAATATATATATATATATATATTTATTTTCTAAGAAGATATTTCAGTCTGATGATACATTCGAGGAGTCATCAAAAATTCGATTAAAAATATTATCCGAAAATTATATCCGAACGTTATCTACTTGCATAGAAAACAAAAATAAATAAATAAATAAAATAAAGAAAGAAAAATCAGATATTAAGATGGATAAGAATCTTTAAACTAAAAACAAAAAAAGGGAGAGAGAAAAAAACAGATAGATAGAGAGAGAGAGAGAGAGAGAGAGAGAGAGAGAGAGAGATCAAATTAATTCGCAAGTTCGTGATTAATAATTAAACCGTTACACATCATTTCGTCGTGTTCGTATTTAATTAGTTTCTAATTCGGCGAATAGGTATGGTATCACGATTTTCGTTTCGGTCATTCTCTCTCTCTCTCTCTCTCTCTCTCTCTTTGTCGAGAACAGAACATCGATCAGACCCAGACGATAAATTCGCTCGAAGAAAAATATCGATTCTCTTTCTGTCTCTCTCTCTCTCTCTCTCTCTCTCTCTCTCTCTCTCTCTCTCTCTCTTTTCTTTGTAAGATCGTAGAGAACGTGTAACTCGTTTGAAGACGATCGCCCTGGCAATTTCTAAGCCTGCGACCGAAGCAAATATCGTCTCGTGGTCTCTCTCGCCATCACCTCGTTATTTTCTCTCTCTCTCTCTCTCTTTCTCTCTCTTTCTCTTTAACTCTCTCTCTCTCTCTCTCTATCTCTCTTTCTTTCTTTCTTTCACCCTCCATAACTTCAGTATCCTTTTTTCCCCCCTTCTTCCCTCTCAATTCTCGACGTCTCGCGTACTCGACGCCCCACGAAGCGGACACGAGCGAGCCAGCAGCTCTCCTCTCTCCCTTTCTCTTCACTTTCCGAACGTGTCTTGCACTTCAGCAACGTTTTACGCCCTTCCACCACTACTACCCTTTCCAACCCTTCATCTTTCGAGCAAAAATCGTTGAAAACAAATAATTGTTCGAGTACCGCGTAAGCACGGAGTGTTTAACAAGGAGCAATGTAATATTGCTTTTTAAGACACCTCGGAAGTTATCTGAGTACTTATTGAATTAGTAAGTTGTTAGTTAATTTACCTCGGTGTGTTATCTATCGTTGTTGTTATTATTATTATTATTATTATTATTATTATTATTATTATTATGATTGTTATTATTATTTTATTATTATTATTTTTATGCCGAGATATTAGGAGTATTATAATCTTTAACTCTTATTATATTAAACGTTATTTGTTTTACTATGAATATAATAATTAACACGTTATTGTTATATCACAAATGTGTGTGTGTGTGTGTGTGTGTGTGTGCGCGTGTAATGTATAAAATAATTATTCTATACATTGACACAATTATTCTAGTTCCATATCTCAATTATAAAAGAAGATATAATTTTATATCGTTTATTTTATATTACTTTCTTTTGTTTCATTTTGTTTCATATTATATTATATTATATTATACTTTATTTAATTTTTGTATTAACAATTTTCACATTAGCTGTTAATAATCATTAATTAATAAGCATTTTATATTATCAGTTATACATATTAATTATTACGCTTAAGTACATGACCAAACTTAATCGTCACTATTTAATACGGTGTTGTAATAATTCTTATAGTTTCGAAACAATTGAAAGAATTTTATATTACTTTTAATTAGTTGCTTTCAAAGCGAGCGTATTAATATATTGAAATAATTATCCTCGCAAAATGATTCAAATATTTATGTAAATATTCAAGTTAGTACCTATATTTATAATTTATAAATATAAATATATATATATCTATATAAATACGCATATACATATTGAAACGTTAATCAATTGTGAGTAAAATGAAAGGATTTATGGTTCGAGTATTCGCTCGAAGGAATGATTTTAAGTAGCCATTTATGCATCCAGCAAACTCGAACTATCGTCCAACCAACCCTCTGATCTCGGTCTCAACACATTCACCCCCCATACTTAACGCTTATTTCGCTTTCGTCGTTCGACCCTCGTCTACTACTCATCCCGTATCATCCCCTTATTCTTCGTCACCTAAACCCCCCACCCCACCCCCGAAAATCCTGACCAATGGCGTACAAGCCAGGGGGAATCCATTGTCGATCGGACCAATCGTCTTCTTATTCGTTGCACAAGCGATAGATACTCTCTCTCCTTCCACCATCTCTCTCTCTCTCTTCTCTGTCTATTTTTTTTTATGTAGTAAGAGAGAGGAAGGGAGAGAGAGAGAGAGAGAGAGAGAGAGGAGAAGTAGGAGGGGAAAGAGAGGGTGCAGTAGCATCGCTTTATGATGCATATCAATTTAGGCTAATGGCTAACACCGCTCGAAACGAACTTGCATCTGCAGCTTAATAAGAAACAACCCTCTTCTTTTATTTCCGTTGTTCTCTCTCTCTCTCTCTCTCTCTCTCTCTCTCTCTCTCTATCTATCTATCTATCTCTATCTCTATACCTTTAGCTTAGAAAATTTATAACAGAAGGGTTGAAAAGGATAGAGAAAGAGAGAGAGAGAGAGAGATACATAGAGAGGATATAGCGAGAATAATTTTTGTAAGTAATTTTAATTCTCTTTTCTTGTTTTTTTTTCTTTTTTCTCTTTCTCTATTCTTTTCAATCGATTATTAACTTATAATAGCGTTTAACGAGAGAAATACGAAGACGGCGAATAATCGGTGAGAATAAAATTTTCATGGGCATAGAGAAATTTTCTATTTTCTTTTTTCTCTTATTTTCATTCGATCACGCGAGCTGGTTCACGTACGGACGTACACGTTAGATTTTTTTTGTTTTTGTTTTTTTTTTGTGTGTTTTAAGGATATTCACAGGATTATACCTCGGAAGACAAATTTGACGAGGGAAGACAAATTCGATTAAAAGATTTTTCCCACTCTTTCTTTTTATTTTCGTTGTCAGATTTCTCTCGCATATTTCAATTACGGAGCCGGCGTTATTTTTTATTTATATGTATATATGTATTTATTTTTTGTTCTTTATTCTCATCAATATGATTGGCCGTATATATATATATATATATATGTGTTGTACGACGATGAAAATATTTTGCAACCGAGCAGCCAAAATATTTGTCCGTCAGCTTCGCGAGAGGACAATGAAAACAGAGGCGAGATCGAGCTTTGCGTCGCGGCGAGAAAGGACAATGGGAGGCGAAAAAATAAAAAAGAAAGAGGAAAAAGAAAAAAAGGGGGATTTGAGCGCGCGCATGCGTATATATATATATATATATATATATATATATATATATATACATATAAATATGTGTGTGTGTGTACCTATAGACCAAGAATAGAAGAAAACAAAGCGTGAAATCGTGCGTACCGCGAGAAGTGCTTTTCTTTTTCTATTTGTTTTTGTTTTTTTTTCTTTTCTTTCTTTTTTTTTTTTTTTTTTTTTTTATTCAAAAAATGTCCATTCGAACTTCTCGCGAGCGGGCTTTGAGAGGTATTTATCCCTTCGCGTCAATTTCAATCGAAGAGAGAAAGGGTGAGTCTTTTATTTCCAATTGAAACGCGTTAAAAACCTATAACAATATTGACGTCAATTAGAATTAAAAAAAAAAAAAAAAAAAAAAAAAAAGAAAATAATCGTGAAATAAATCATTTCCCCGATGGTCAATATCACCGAAATGTGATGTTATTAATGGAAAGCTTTCGTTAATTACGAAATTAAATTTACTCGGGGGTAAATAATTTTAATATGTATTTCTTCTTTTCGAATACAATGTATTTAATCGTGCGTATTTGAACAATGTAGTATATATAATATCAACGTAGCATACATTTATATTACGATATTTCATATCTATTAATATATCAATTGCTATATCCGATAAAATATAAATACAATACGTAACCATCCATCACATACAATATTGAATTGACACAATAGATAGTGTCGTAACTATATAGATAACATGAAATAGCCTTAAAGTAGATCGATCAATTTTTTACCGAAACGAAATTATCGATCTCTCGATAATGACGAAAAGAAGATAGTAATAATTAAAAAAGAAAAAAAAAAAGGAAATAAAAAATAGAAAGGAGCACAAAAAACGAGCCATTACGAACAACGTGTCGTATATCCGCGATTTTGTACTTTGAAAGTGTAGAAAGAAAAAAAATGGGGAAAGAAGAAAAGAAAAAGAGAACGCAAAAAATAGGAGAGAGAGAGAGAGAGAGAGAGAGAGAGAGAGAGAAAGAAACGAGGAAACAATATAGGATAAAAATTGTCTCTTTCACGTGCTTCTTCCTTACCTATTTTGCTTCCTTTTCTATTCTTTTCCTTTCTCCATTTTCTTTTCCCTTTTTTATTCCCTTCGTCTCGAGTACAACACCTACAGCGTGATTAATCGCGAACAATGAGAGAGGAGAAAGAAGCTTTTCGTTGTAGAGAAACGCTCTCTCTCTCTCTCTCTCTCTCTCTCTCTCTCTCTTTCGACGGCTGGCATCTTTCATCGATGAAAATTAATAGAGAGAACCTCGAAGGGTATCACGGAGTGTTGGAGTTTTTCGGTTGGTTGAGGGGTACTTTTTGAAAAAAAAATAAAAAAATAAAAAAAAGAGAAAAGGGGGATGAGCAAAGCATGGCGACTCTCATCATGGCTAGGGATATACACCTATATATATATATATACAATATATATTTATATATATATATGTGTGTGTGTGTGTGTGTACGTATGTATGTATATGTGTCGTATTGTCCCTGTGAGTTAGCGACGGGGTGAGCGAATCGTACCGAACAAGGGAGTTCGAGGGTTGAAGTAGGAGTTTGTTATAAACGACAAACGAAATTTAATCTCATCTATCCACGAGATACATCCATCATACCGTGATCCTGAATATCGAACGTTTTCAAATCGTTCTTTACGAATTATAATGAAAATCTAAATCAAAACAAAAAAATCCACGCGAAACATTGGCCTTAATTATCCATAAGTTTCAAACGAATTTGTATTTTTGATCCTAGCTCCAACGAAATTTGTCATTTTCGTTAGTTCAACTTTGTTGACGTCGATGAAAATAAGGAAAAGAAAGATAGAAAGAAAAAGAGAGAGAGGGAGAGAGAGAGAGAGAGAGAGGATGCTTAAAGAAAAAAGAAAGAGAAAAGAGAATTAATTAATAGCGACTTTCCAGAAAGGAATTTTCCAAAGAAAGAGAGAGAGAGAAGATCACCAGCCGGTTTCTTCTCTCATTCCATTCTCTCTCTCTCTCTCTCTCTCTCTCTCTCTCTCTCTCTCTCTCTCTCTCTCTCTCTCTCTCTGTGGCGTCTAGCCGTCGGCAGAACGACCAATGAGAACATAGGTTTTGCCTCGTCTCGTATATAAATATGTAAATACAATGTTCAGGTTTCTTGGGCATAAAACGTTAGGATATATAGCCTGGTAATTTCTTAATTGCGCCTGGAAAAAATTCTTGTCATCGTAAAGACCTACTTGATTACATTGAAACGACCTGAGGCGCCTAGGGCGTCTCTGGTAGGCCTGGTAAAAAAGAGACCAAAGTGAAAAGGAGAAAAGTAATAGTAGTGTTGGTGATGGTGATGGTATTGGTATCTAGTAATAGTATTTAATAGTAGTAGTAATAGTTAGAAATATGGAGGAACAAATCCTTTATCTTCCGCCCCCTCATGATTTACTCTCGTAGCCGCGCGAGATAAAATTCTTTCGTTGAATGGGATAAATCGTTTCGACTTAGATATAGGATAAGATAAGATTTTGAGAGAGGAAAGAAGAAAGAAAAAAAAAAATAAATAAAAAAAAAGAGAAAAACACAGGAGCACTGACCTGTATGGGTTCTCTTGTGTATCTTGAGATTCTCCGACCTGGCAAATACCTTTCCGCATCCAGGGAAAGGGCATGGAAAGGGTTTTTCACCGGTGTGAACTCTAATGTGATTGACAAGCTTGTACTTCGCCTTGAATGCCCTACCGTTCCTTGAACAGCCTTGCCAGAAGCAAGCGTGAGTGGTGCACTCGGGTCCTCCCACGTGTTCGACGGTAAGATGCGTTACGATGTCGTGCAACGAGTTGAACAATTTACCGCATAGTTTTCTTCCTGGTCCTGGGGCGTCCTGGTCTACCCACATACAGGACATCTCCTGTCTCTGTCCACCGTTTTGTACGACCCCAGTATTGGGGCCACTACCGGGACCGGTACCGTTGCTCCTCATGTACCTTAAGAATGCACCATGAGGATGGTGACTAGGATGACTAACTCCTGGATGTTGTTGATGGTGTATAGACGCCGGCGTCAAGTGCGGTGCTCCTAGGTACTGGTGATGGGGCGGCAGCCTAGAATCCTGAGGATAATGTCCGGGATAATGGCTGGCAGCTAACGGGTGTTGGGCCGGGTGATGAGGGAATTGTTGCATGCTCGCCGCCGCGGTGCCATCGTGATGTAGCGGGGTGAACAGGCCTAAACCACTTTCCGGAGTGGTAGGATTCGCGGTCGCGTTGAACTCGTGCTCGCGGCGCAACAAAAAGTCACGGGCCGCGTAACCCGGATGATGGCTCATGTGATGGCCCATATGAGGTGCCATGTGGGACGCCGGATGTGGATGATGGGGTGGATAACCCTGGGGATGGAAGTGATGGTGTTGTTGGGACGGTGCTTCGCCGGCCGTCGGTTGGACGCCACCGGGGCCGCCGTCCGTCGTCGAACCGGCACCGCCACCGCCGCCGCCGCCGCCACCACCGCCTCCGCTCGGTGACAACTTTATCCCCAGGTTCGCCAGGTGATGAGGATGCGAGGAGACGCCATCGAGAAAGGCGTTCATCATCGTGATATTTCTACGGAGAACTTTCGCTATCCTATATATACAAAGATGTATATATATATATATATATCTATATATATATATATATATATATATGAAGACTATCGACCGATCCGCCGGCTTATCATGTCCGCTAATGTTTTCTAATCGAGCCTATCCTTTTATTTATTCGATTCAATCGATATCTCAAAAGATAGGAACTATAATTAAAAAAACCGATCTAAATATACGTATATGTATCTATGCGCGTGTGTGTCCGTGTGTGTGCGTGCGTGCGTGCGTGTGCACGCGCGCTCGCGCGCCCGCGCGCCTGCCGTACGTGTACGCGTCCCTTTTTCTTCTTTTTTTCTTTTCCTTTTTTATTCCTTCTTTTTTTCCTTTACAAAATAATTCTCTTTTCGTACGTTCGAATCTAAATTGCAAATTGATAGTCTTCCATGTTACTTTCTTCGTTTTTATTCTTTTTTTTTTTTTTTTATTTTTTTTTTATTGTCGTTGTCTTTATTCTTTCCCGTCGAGAAATCCGCTCTCCCAAATAATATTCACTTTAAACACTGCGGATATATTTGTCCATCGAGTTTGATCCTTCCTACACCTTCTCCTCTTCTTCTTCCTTTTTCTTCTTCTGCTTCTTCTTCTTCTTCTTCTTCTTCTTCTTCCTCTATTTTCTCACAAGCACAACAAATTTATCAATTTATACACGACCGTACCCGACCGTATTGTTTCCTCACTGGAGTCCACTGTAATTCATCGGTGTGCTCGGTTGAAAGGAAAAAAACCCAAAAATATCCGACGAGGACAACGCTTAAAGAATACATTCGATCCTGATGTGCGAAATGTGAATACATGAAAATATACCGAATGAAGGAAGGAACGAACGAGCAAACGAGCGAGTGAACGAACGAACGTACGAACGAACGAACGTACGAACGAACGGATGAACGAACGAACGAACGAACGAACGAACGAACAAGGTAAAGTGCGTTGTGTGCCCGTAGCGTTCCTTTCTACGCTCACAGCGGGACTGAGAGTATGGCCTGGGCTCCCGCCGTGGCAACTGAGGGGCAACTCGCTTGATTTCGGCGTCTCTCTTTCGTTGCGCTTCTCTACCTACCCTTCTCTCTCTCTCTCTCTCACTCCGCCGCATTCACCGTTTCCGAAATCCGCCTCCCCACCAACACCACCACCTCCACTACCGTCGTCAGTATCAACCAGTCCGACCAATTGGAATCTTTCCCGTACGGCTAACCCGTGGTCATCCCCACTCCCAATGGGCGTGTCCTAATAACGATCGACCAGTCGTAGACGTACCGCTCGTCGGTACCAGCGTATCATTGGCGACGTACCAACCAGACAGGATTGGAGACTGTCCTCCAGTGTTACTCTCTCGCCAATCTCATTTACGTTAACGGGCGTGTCGAGATTCAAAGCGCATGCCTCTTATCCCGCCACCGCCGTTGCCGCCGCAGCCGCCGTTGCCCCACCCCCTTCCTTTCAACAATTGATCACGCCCCGTCCTCTTATCGTCTCTCAACGCGATACCGCGTCTAACCCGGACTTTTGGGCGTGAACTTTTTTCCTTTCTTCTTTCTTGATTTTTGTTTTTGTTTTTGTTTTCTTTTCGCTTTTCTTTTTTCCCTTCTTTTTCGTCGTCGTCGTCGTTGTTTCTTTTTCGATCTTCGCGCAAAATCACGTCCGCTCGAGTAGTATAGTTCGTGGGAGAACCGATACGACGCGCTCCGTGTATCCGGACGTAGTAGAACCGTACCCACTGGTATATATATATATATTAGTCGAGCATAGATTATTACAACCCAGTACAGTATGGTTAGGCTTATATCGTTGTCGTATAAACTTTCTCGATATATAGTTGGCCGGGGTGGAGATTAATTGTTTTGCTCTTATAACTCGTGGGATTATTAATCGTTGATAATTGAAAGGAACGAGAGCTTTTTCGAGACTCTTGTTTGACCCCCATCATTCTCTCTTTTTCTCTCCTTCTTTCTCTCTCTCTCTCTCTCTCTCTCTCTCTCTCTCTCTATCTCTTTGTCTGTGCATGTACGTGCGCGCGAGAGAGATAGAGAAAGAAATACCGGATATATTCGGGATAATAATTTTGTTGTTGGTTAGTACGTTCGGTACAACGCCTAGATAGCTAATTAACCGTGGCCAGTCAAGAGAAGTAACTCGATGTCGTTGATAGATCGGTGTACAACATTGGCTTGATGTCGACATTATTTAACACCCTTTATATGAGACCTCCGGGCGTACACATATTTACCTGCCTACTGTTATCTCTATTTCTCTCTCTCTCTCTCTCTCTCTCTCTCTCTCTCTTCTATCTCTTCTCCTTTTCCTCGCTCTCCCACCCTCCTCGTCCACCGACCCTCTCACCCTCTATCCCCCATACCTTCGAGCAACAAGATATTATTTTCTAGATTATCCACGATAAAAATAATGTTCCTACTTGTTGGAGATTTCTCTCTCTCTCTCTCTCTCTCTCTCTCTTCTTTTTTCGTCATCTTTTTTCTTCTTCTATGGGGAAACTAGTTTCAACGTTCCTTGAGATAAGCGCAACCGTTTTATAATAGTCGATTGGTTTAAACGTATCGATGTTATTGAATCGTCGTTGGCGGAAACCCATAGAAATCGTTATTAATAGATACGCATATTTACGCGTCTATTGGAGCCGATCGGAGTGGGGGTGGGTAGGTCGAAGGAGGCGGAGGAGGAGGAGGAGGAGGAGGAACAGCAAGGAAAAAGAGAGAGAGAGAGGGAGAGAAGGGAGGGAGTTAAAAGCAAAGGAAGATAGTTTCGACTCCGTTTCGTAACTTCGATGAAAATAAATAAATATCGAAGCTCCTGTTTCCCGTTAAGGTATGAAGAAATTCCCAATGGTGGGTTTGTGAAACCTTCAACCCTTTAACCGTACTACCGGCCAAACGAGAGAACAAAGAAAATGACCGTCGAATCTTACGCATACCATCGAAACGTTAGTAAGAAAGAGAATGAAAGAATGAAAGGAAAAATAATAAGGTTTCACAGTTGTCGTTACGAGTAAAAGTTTTCAAGTTGGATTAAATTCGTACGAGATGGCATGGTGTGGATGTGTCGTTTATGGGGAGCGGGTGTGTGGAGGGATAAACATCCCTTTTACCATGGCTAATAAAGGAGAAATGACAATGGCAATCGTGGATCACAAAGGAGTCAATCGAATTAATTCTATGGGCACGGGTTTCTAACTTTACATCTTATATCGATTCATTGATTTATTTATCATGGAATGTTTTTATGGTTACCGACACGAACGGTGTTTATTGAGGTATAGAAAGTTCATAGATTTTTCATGAAATTAGAAAGTAAAGATCTTGAAGGTATTCGACGAGGATTTAGGAATTCGGCTTGCTTTTGTTACTTTTCATTTGATGAATGAAAGCCACTTTTCATTTTGATGAAATGAAGCCCATACGGCTTGCTTTTGTTACTTTTCATTTGATGAATCTATTATCTTTGTCGAACGTTAAATTTTATCTTTTTGTCAAGAAACCGTGTCGACATATTTCCAAACGAGAAAGGATCGATTTGTTCGTAAATCTTTAACAGAATTTATAGAAAGAAGGAACAAAATTTTATATATATATATATATATACATACATACATACACACACACACGCTTCTATACCTATATATTATTTTTTATTCTCAAAATTTATGATCTCATTACCACGGTAAATAATTATTTCCTTGTGTATGTCCGTTGATTTATACGACAGGACAATGGTGGTCAACCTCTTATTCCAGTTAAGGTTTGTCAATTCTCATGACTACACAATCCACACATACATACATACATATATATATATATATATATATATATACATACGTTTCCATTTCTCATTTCAACTCATTGATCATTGCTATCAGTCGAAAATCAATAATTAGTGAGAAACGGGAAGCCATGTAAGTAAAACTCACGAGCACGCGCGAATCGAAGAGTGATGCGATGAAATTAGAAGTGGAGATGGGGGAGGGAGGTGGTGAAGGGTGGTGGGTGGTTTAAGATCTACCATCATCATATCGGACCGAGCAAGTAGGAGAGGGTATCATCGCGAGATCGTAAATGGTATTATATCGTTGTAACAAGATACTAATGCGTTTCAGTTAGGACCAGAATACCTGCTGTAGTTGTGAAACCTTGAGGATATATCCTTTTTATTTTCGTATTATGTTCAGGTAATAACAAAGACAAAGGTGTTGTGTCGGCAGGGTATCGATTGCGAACAACAATGTGTCCCTCGATTATTTTTAAGACAACGAATAATCAATCCTAGATTAGATATATATTTACATAAACGTTTATTCCTTCCTTTCGTACATTCTTATCTGTTCCTTCCAGACAAGTATATATTATTATCTCGTTTTACATTATCGATTTGTTCACTTTATTCTCATTACGTTTGTTTACTCGTCTGTACTACCTTTTTTTTTCTTTCTTTCTTTTCTTTTTTTTTTTCTTTTTACAACTTCCGCGTAGAAAATAATTAAATAATAATGTTATAAGATAACAATATAATCGAATAATAATGTTGTATTTGATCTCTTTTTTCTTTTGTTTCGTCGATGATTAACTTCGACGATCGATAACTCGAAACTTCTTTTCTTTTTTCTTTCGTGCGAGTGTGCGCGCGTTACGATCCATCGTGAAAAGTCGAAAGTACTATAGGCCGTTTGGCAAGGTCGGATTGATAAGGTATAAGTACTTTTAAAGATAGACGACGATTAGCAATGATCGATTGTACGGTTATGGTCGTGCCAAATGAAGTTGCAATATCTTTTATCTATCTTACAATTATGATCTATAACTAGATGGTTAAGTACAGTCATATATTTATACCATCGACGGTAAACGTTTAACGGTGTTTGATAAATTTACGGTGGTTCCTTAATTAGGTATACGTAAGTACCTACATAGATAAATAACATACGCACACACGCACACGCATTTACATATATATATATATATATATATATATATATATATATATATGTAGATACATATCAAAACCATAAGAGAGATTATCGAATCTGCTTTCGATCTTTGAACATAATTTAAAATAATCGCGTGTTCGTGTCGTAAATCGGCTTATTAACAGCCGATTACGATACAACCGTTTCGACGTTTCTCCGTTCGAGATATATCGAATAAATCGATTTTTCTTACTATTCCTTTCTCTCTCTCTCTCTCTCTCTCTCTCTCAGTCACTCTATCTCTCTCTATCTCGCTCACTCACTCACTCACTCGTTCATTCATTCACCTTTTATTTACCACGACGTCAACGGCTTACATTACTATCACGGTACGATCTTCCTTCGCAACTAATTAGCGACTGTAATAAATGAAATGCCGATGTAATGAGAACGAACGTCGGGAAACTGATAAGTTGCCGCTGATGTTAACCCGGTGATATACGCGTATCCTGCGGCGAGATATTTTTAAAGGCCATCTTTAAAATACCACCTTTTCCGCGTCCTTTCACGTCCAACGTTTTTCTCCTCCCCCTCCTTAGTCCCTCCGCCCTCTCCCATTCGCCAACAATTTATATATATATATATATATATATATATATATATATATATATATATATATATATATAGATATATACATACAGGTAGACGCCTGTAGGTATACGTAATTTTTGTTTCTTTAATTTCCCGTTTTTATTTATTTATTTATTTATTTTTTTAAATGCCTAACCGTGTTAACCGTTTAACCTTGATTCATTAATGACGACTCCTTCGATACTTCCCCCGTCCCTACAATAATTTTTATACATGATATGCGTTATATACTACACCTGGATATATGTGGATAGATGTATTTTCTTTTTTTTTTTATTTATTTATTTTTTTTTATTATACTTTGGTACATTTTCAATGTCTAAAACGTGTCAACCGATTAATCATTGGTTCATTAATGGTCGATTTATTCAACACCTTTTTCACTGGTAAACGAGTTTTTATATAGTATAGTACACACACGTAAATATATATATATATATATATATATATATATATATTTATATATATATTTTTTAAATCTCATTTACATATATGTAATGTCTAAACCTGTTAACCGATTAATCACTTATCCATTAATATCTCTTTTTCTTTATTGTAATCCAATTTTTATACATTTATATTTTTTAATTATATTACCGTTACATATATACATATAACTATATATATATATATATATATATATATATATATATATATATATATATATATATATGATCAACCATCATCAACCAATTCATGCAATTAATGTCGATTAATTAATATCGATCGTATCCATTTCTTTCCCCTCCTATCCTACACATTAATTTATATTAACTTTCGTTTCATTCCTCTTTTTTATTTATTATTATTATTATTTTTTTTTAAATGTTTACTTTGTTCTCTCTTCTTTTCTTTTCTTTTTTTTTTCCCCTTGCAATCTCACCCGACTTGTAACTTATACGAGCAAGCTTAAGATTTAACAGGAAGCCGAGTCATTGTCACGAGAAAAAACGGCATCTCATTAGCTTTCATAATGGCGATGGTGGTCGACTATTCGATATTAATAACTCTCATAAAGGTGTCGGACTCACAGTCGTGGGCTACCTCGTAACGCTTTAATAATAAGAGAAAGAGAGATACATACGTCCTATATATTTCTCTCTCTCTCTCTCTCTCTCTCTCTCTCTCTCTCTCTCTGTCTTTGTGAATGATGTTTTCCATCCACCTTATGTCGCTTACCGGGATCCGCGAGACATCGGACACGTACAAATCTACGCTTATGCTACCTCGACGTGAACATATGCACTCGTAGTACTGGGTGTTCACGAATTAATTATTATCATTATTATTATTATTATTTTTGTTATTGTTGTTATTGGTAGAATTTTTCTTTTCCTTTAATTTCAATTTTTTTTTTTTTTTTTTTTTTTTTTTTTTATAAATTGCAATCAGGACGACACGGTGAAATCTTTTTTCTCCTTTCTTTATACATCTAATCATCAATCTTCAATTTTAAATGACAATTTTAGATTAAAACGGACATGCTCGTAATCGTGATATTTAAACGATTCTAACAAAAAATTACGACAACGGTTTAGATCGCAAAAGATTAAAATCGTTAATGTTACATCGTATTGATATTAAGGAGAATTACAAATTATCTCAATAGCGACGATGAAAGATGATAAAATTATCGAGGACACTTTTTTAACATCCGCGACGTAAAAATTATCATCATAAACGATCGAGACGAATAATGATCGTAGGACGGACGTTTACTTGGATGATTGCTATTATATACTTGTGGCTTGTAAATAATGAAAATCAGAAAATTGTCCGACACCTTGTATATGTTACTAGAGTTTAATATATCGTCGTATGTGCTACCAATGTTACGGTGTGTTCACATAAACATATAAGTTTCAACGATTCTACCATATACGTATGTAGATAGATATATGAGTCGTTCGTCCGTGCTTGTATGCGTGTGCGTATGCGTGTGCGCGTGTTCCTTTTGCAAAGGGCCACTAATATTAGTCAGACATTGTCTTAGCTTGATCATCAGTCACGGGGCTGGTGTAGTCATTATATTTAATTAATCATTAGACTGAATGGCTCGATTTATTGCACGGTCACGGCCAATGCCATTGGAAAGAGTTGCTTGTGTTGGTGATGGCGTGGTGGGACGGAGGTGTAGGGAGGAGGAGGGCAAAACGAAGTAGAGTAAAACGAAGATCGAAAGAGTTCGAAAGCTCTGTAATAATTCGATCCTTTTATTTCTTTACTTCTTATTTTTATTCTCATTTATTTATTTCGTTTTCCTTTCTATTCCCCCCTTTCCTTTTACTTTTTTTCTCTCTTTCTTCTTGTTTTCTTCGTAGAAAACATCAAGCAGACACGGCAGTGAATTTTTGATAAATTCAGAATGAAACATTCAAGTAAATTTTCCTCTCCTCGTTTTCCCCTTTCCTCCCTTTCTTTGATCGAGTTTTTATATACACGACAGAGGCGTAACAAAGAGAACGACGAAATTCTCTTTGAGAGAAATTTTTATTTAAAAAGGGGTGACTCTACGTTACCTCGCGGAAGAACCCTTTTGTCTTGCTAATACCTGAAGGACGGAGATGATATTAAAATGAAATAAAAAAAAAAAAAAAAAAAAAAAAATATATATACACGGGAGAGCCTTTGACAAACGTAATTACATTTATTTATTTCCTTTCCTTTCCTTTCCTTTCCTTTCCTTTCTTTTCTTTTCTTTTCTTTTCTATTCATTTCATTTCTTTTCGATTCTTTCGGCAAAGTGGAACACTTAATAAATTCACTTTCTCGATCAGGTGTATGCATGAAATAATTAATTTTCTTAATGGCGTCGAATAACCATGTCCGTATACGTTTATAGAAAATATTTATTATAAGTTCCATCGTTTCTACAGTAGCTGATCGAATAGGGGAAAGAAAATTTCGTATAGGGATCGAAGTGGATAGGAGAAATTCGTTGTTAGAATTTTGGATCTTCTGATTTCTTTTCTTTCTTTCTTTTTTTCATTTTTTTTTTCTTTTTTTTTTTTTTTTTTTTAGAACGACGAGAAGAAGGACTTGAGAGAGAGGAGGAGTTTCTTCTAACGTCGGACAAGTTGGAGGTGGCCAGAAGAAGATAAGATTTCTACGAGCGATGCAAGCCGAGATAAAGTCGCAGATAGATATCTTAAAGGGAGTTCGTGCCGACGAAAAAAAGAAGAAGAAGAAGAAGAGAAAAAAGAAACGAAAAAGAAAAAAAAAATATTCGAAATGTCAGACGCATAGAAAAAGAGAGAGAGAGAGAGAGAGAGGGATTCCTCCTTCGTTGGAAATGAAAAATCTACGGAATATGATAATAAAATTTTATTTTTTCTATCTCTCTCTCTCTCTCTCTTTCTTCGGTCATTTCTTCGATTTGAATAACCATACGAAAAAAGAAAAGGAAATAAAAAATAAAAAATAAAAAAAAAAAAGAAGAAGAAGAAGGAAAAAGAACATTATGTCCGAACAGTCTGCACATAAAGAACGAAAGATAGAAAGAGAGAGTGAGAGAGTGAGAGAGAGAGAGTTATAATACATCAAGGACAATGAAATATTTTCGCTCGTGTTTCTAAGAATGCCCCGAGAAATCGAGAACGAGGGAAAAATATAGCCCCTTTCGTGATTTACGAGATCCCGACTTCTTTCGAACTCCTCTTTCTTCTGCTGCACCAGCACCAAAACCAAAACCAACATCAGCATCGGCAACGGCATCGGCATCGCCAGTAATATCGGTAGTAGCATAGCAACTCAACGTTTGCAATAAGGCATATATGTTTCACCATCTTTTAAAGGGTTCCGCGAACCGCGATGAAATTCACTCGATAGGTTCGTTTCACATTAAATTAGGTCATTAGGTCAACGCCAAACGAACCTGCGACAGATTTATTCACATCTTCGATTAGGGATGATCGTTTCGTCGGATGAACGTATCGAGACCGTTTGTAATCGATTATTAAACGATACGATAACTTCGACTTCTCCTTCTCCTTCTCTCTCTTTCTCTTTTTTTCTTTTTGTCTTAACGCGTGATCTCTTGAGATCGTCTATATCCGAAACTATCCTCTTTCCTCGCGTTATCTTTGTAAGAAGGGAAATAAAGAAAAGAGATAATAAATGATCGGATTCAAATATTATATATAGATATTCTTGTTATTCGTAGATTATAATTTCTTTTTCTTTTTTCATTTCTATCTTCTTCTTTTGTTTCTATTTTTTTTTTTTTACGACGTACGCATACTTCAATATATCGAAAATAATTGTCGATGTATTTCGAATTAGTATTAAACGTCGCGAATGTGTTACGTAAAGAAAGAAAAAAGAAAAGAACAAAGCTTTTGCACTCGTATACGCGTTGATACGTATATCTATGTGTAGACTTGTATACGCGTGCATGTATGTATGTATGTATGTATGTATGTATGTATGTATGTTGGATCGATGTATAAAGTCGTGATAGTCGAGTACGCGTTCGAAGGAAGTCATCGTTGTCGAAAGCGATGTTTCTGCACTTCTAAAAGGGATTTCTGGCATCTAAAACAAACTCCCACCCCACCCCGGTCCCTCTTATCCGCCGTATTTTTCGCTGACAACCTCCTTCTAGCGGCCTTGATTTACGACACCGTCGCGTATAAGAAAAGGATAGAGATAGAGAAAGAGAGAGAGAGAGACAAAAGTAGTCGAGGGTGGGAGTTGGAAAGAGAAGAAAAGAAAATTGAAAGGGGGAAAAAAAGGGAGAAAAAAAAAAAGAAAAGAAAAGAAGAAATAATAGAACCAACGGAGAAAAAGCATTTTTGGAAAGGGGCATTAATATTTATAGTTTTGCACGCGTATGTAACGTCAACGTTTATAATTTTACGATCGATTTTATGGTCTACGTCGGCTGTGTTGTCACGTTGCTCGACGTTTTATGGCATATTAGTCCGGCAAAAATCAAAATCACTTCTTCGTCTTATAGGTAAATAAGTATTTCGACTGATAGTTATAATAATATGGTCGAACGAATTTCCAACGCGTTGTTCTAATCATTTGTTCCAATGTCCAATGAAAGGGACACTGCGGCTAAGGAGCTCGTCGAAATATTTGCTTGTTTTATTATCGAAAGAAAAAATACAAAAAAAAAAAAAAAAACAAAAAGGAGGAGTTACTATACGAGTTATTTTCACGTTCGAAAAATCGTTTTTAGAACGATCGACGACGTCGAATGACATTAGTTGCTCTCGTCTCGAGATTAATCGTTTCTAATCTTTTAATCCTCTGATATTATAATATTGATCGTTCGTTGGTTAAATAATTCCGATCGTCCAACGACAATGAACCAAGAAAAAAATAAAAATAATAATAAAATAATGATAACGTTTTATTTCGTTAAGAAATATTATTACGTGTACCACGCGACGCGTGTAAATTTGTGCGATAACGTGGAAACAAACAAACAAACACACACACACGTATATATCTACAATCTACTAACGTAGAAATGGATGATCGTGTGACGCGCAATATTAACGTTTTCTTTTTATAATTTCTTTTTTTTGTTTCTTTTTATTTTTCTTTTTATACGGTCGTTGTTTGTTCGTAGATAGAGACGAGGGTGAACGATAACGAATCGTTAGTCGACGACTTACCCCCATATTCCATGGACTTACCCCTAAAAAAATGATCGTTCGACCATCGCCCCCCGTTGAGTAGCAGATGCAACTTTCCTAGTATATTTCTCGGGCTGTCTCTTCGCGAGCACGCGGTTTCTGTTAGACGTAGGCGGTAGATTTACCGTATATTTTTCTTTTCCTCTATCTCTCTCTCTCTCTCTCTCTCTCTTTCGTTCTTCTTTCACCTTTTTTCTTTCATATCTTTTTTCTAAAATATTACCTCATTAAACATAACTCAAGCTAGTTCAGTTCGGTAGATACGTTATCCGCGTGAAAAGACATCGGAAGGCTAATACATCCTACCTAGTAATTTGATCTCATAAAGATAAGTAACTTTAGGTCTCACGATTATAAAAGAAAGAGAGAGAGAGAGAGAGAGAGAGAGAGAGAGAATAAAGAAGTGGCAATAAGTATTAAAAAAGAGGAAACATAAATACATCGAATCTATGTATTACAATATATTCCTTGAAATATTCACACGAGATAACGCGAGATTGGGTTATAGAGATAAAAATCATAATGTAAAATATCTAACTCGGATATTGAAGAAGAATTCGATATTATACTGACTTAATTATAGATTATACATATTTATTATTGAGTTATATATTCGGTCTCTCGTTGTTGCGACAAAATTATGGAATTCTGTTAATCATTAATTAAAATCTCTCTCCCTCTCTTTCTCTCTCTTTTTTTTTTTTTTTTTTAGGAGAAGAATATAAATATGAAGAAAAACGATGAGTCGGACGAGGCGAGCAGGTATAGGAGATGAATTTAAAAAAAAGAAAAAAATCAAAAGAAAAGAAAGAATGAAAATTAGAAAAAAAAACATATATATATATATATGTGTGTGTGTGTGTGTGTAAGAATAAGGAAGAACAAATATCTCCGCCATTTTCACGGTTGCGTGTGTCCAGTGACGAGACCGACAACAAGGGGGTAGGTGGGTGGAGGAGGGGGTCGAAAAAAAGGATAGAAAATTATCATAATTGCCTGTTTGCTTGGTCAGATCTTAAGACAAAAGGGTAAATCGTAACTCATTGACAGGTAGTGCCACGCCTATCTCTCTCTCTCTCTCTCTCTCTCTCTCTCTCTCTCTCTCTCTCTCTTACTCTTTCATTTTTCTTTTTCCTTTTCTTTTCCGACGACATCTTGACCACATGGACGGACGGAGGCACACGATGCTATTCCTTTGCTATTCTTAAGCCGCTGCCTTCGGCCGAACACGAAATTCCTTCTAGTTAGATCTAGTTCGAGATAAACTTGTAGATCTTGTAAACGAACGTTCATTACGTTTCGAGAAAGATG
The DNA here is from genome assembly GCA_918808275.2 of Dolichovespula sylvestris. Classification (NCBI taxonomy): domain Eukaryota; kingdom Metazoa; phylum Arthropoda; class Insecta; order Hymenoptera; family Vespidae; genus Dolichovespula; species Dolichovespula sylvestris. The sequence goes on from OU964966.1 coordinate 8,014,149, forward strand.
AAACGAGATAAAAAAAAAACGAATCTTTGGCGGTCCGCGTTTATCGTCCGGTTTATTATCGTACGACTCGATAAGATTCTACCGATCATTTTAAATAAGTTGTCTCTTCTCCTCCTCCTCCTCCTCCTCCTCCTCCTTCTTCCTCGACTTTTTCTTTTATTCTCTTTCTCTTTTTAACTTTTCCATTTCGTTTCAAAAGGGGACACGAAACCCTCAATGAAACGTCGCCATTAATCTCGACCCATTATTCCTCCTCTAATTCGATTAGATTAGAAACGATTCAAGAATAATCTTTAACGAGTACGAGTAGGTAAGTACGAGAGATAGATAGATAGATAGATAGAGAGAGAGAGAGAGTAGGTTACTCATCGATGGATTCGACTGAGTCTTCTTCTCCCCCCCCCCCTCCCTCCCTCCCTCTCTAATTGTTTCTATTGTTACATAGAACGTCATATTCGATCAATCTAACTCCGGACAATAGAACCGGGCACGCTTACATTGACAGTAACCGATCTTACTATCCACTTTACTTATCAACTCGATCCAACGTCTCGCATTAAACTAGGAATAATAGCTCGTTATGATCCTTTTTAACTGCGATCATTTGCAATCATTAAATTTTATCCCCTAGGACCGAAACAATTTATAACAAATACAATACAATACAATCGCGTTTAATTACCAATGCATGTTAGATCCTAACGCGATCTTGTAATTTTATAGCCAAGTGGTTTCCTTCTTCTTTTCTTTTCTTTTTACTTTCTTTTTTCTTTTCTTGTCTTTTTTTCCTTTTTTCCTTTCTCTTCGTTTTCTTTCCCTTTTTTCTTTTTTTTTTTCATCTTTTTTTTTTCTTCTTTAAATCGTACGATACCTCGCAGGTACAACGGTTCGAAGTCATAATTATTGTTATTATTATTAGTTCTTATTTTTTTTTTTTTTTTTTTTCTATCGGATATCATCTAATCGATTTTATTATCTAAGAAAAAAGAAAGAAAGATTTCAATCTTCTTTATATCGTTAACCGTATATATACATGCATTGAAAATTGTTCGCGAGTCGATTAACAATTATCACGAATACGGTTTATTATCAATCGTACAAGCGTTTTTCGTTCTTCACACTTCCTCTTTAAACCTTCTCTCATTTTTCTTCTCTTATCGCGTGCATACCTACGTGAAAAGAAAAGAAAAAAAGAAGAGGAATAAAAAAAAAAAAAAAAACGAGATAAAAACACTCGGTCGCATACTCTCGATTAGATTTAATCGTTCTCATTATACACACCTTGACGGTATAGAGAAGAAAAGAAAAGAAAAGAAAAGAAAAAAAAGAAAGAAAGAAAAGAAGAAATAAGAAAAGAAAAATGAAGGCAAAACGAAGGAAAAAAAGTAAAAGCAAAGAAAACTAAATAAATCAATCAAATAATTCCTTTTGAATTTCTTTTTTGCCGGAGACGGAAACGAGGTGTAATTTTCTTAGGAAGATAGTCTCGCCGTTAGGTACTTACTTACTTACTACGTAGGCCACTCTCGGGGTCACCGGAAGGGCCGTTAATGAGAGAACACAGAAGAGGGAAGGAAGGGTGGACGTACAAATCGTAGATGAAAATGAATTGAGTTGAATGGATCTGAAGTGCTCCCGAGTGCTGCCGGGAAGTGAGCAACTTCGGACGAACTAGAGCTCGAGCACCCTCTCCCTACCCCTGCCCTACCCGTTACCCTATTTTACCCAATCCAACCCAACCCAACACAATCCAACACAACCCAGACGCAATCCAACACAACCCTACTCGTACCCTAGCTCGTAACTCCAGTCTCCCACCTCACCAACACTCCCTCCTCCTCCTCCTCCTCCTCCTCCTCCTCCTCCTCCTCCTCATCTTCTACCTCTCTTCCCTCTTTAACTCGAGAATAACTAATCGTAATCGAGAGTGCTTGCTAGTAGTAACGAGCATTTGAGCGATCCTTTAAAGACGATACTCCAGCCACGCTATTCCTCCTCGTGCCATTTCTTATTCTCTGCAATCTTCTTCCTTCTCCTTCTTCCTCTTCTTCTTCTTCTTCTTCTTCTTCTTCTTCTTCTTTTACTTCTTATACTACTACTACTACTACTGCATTCCTTCGTGATGTTTCCAATCGAAATTCCATTCCGTTGCAACCGCCGACGATAAAAAAAAAAAAAAGAAAAAAAAAAAAAAAAGAAATTATTTTCTTTCGGACCACCGCACGCGACTGAAATTATTATTCCCCCTCCCCCTCCCCTCTTTAATACGGCTACTCGGTGTTGATCCAGTTCAGTAAGTCGGATATTATTCGATCCAATGAAATACAATTTATTTGTCGCCCGTTACTTTCCCGTTGATGATTATTTTTTCTTTCTTTTCTTTTTTCTTTTTTTTTTTTTTTAGGGGGTCAATTGACCAGACACGAGTATACACGAGGACCACATGCGATGTATGTATATATATATATATATATATATATATATATATATATATATATATGTATATTGCGATATAATCAAATTATATTAATTACAATAATCAGTCTGACCAAAATGAAATATATTATTTAATTTTCTTAATCGATCGAAAATATGAAGTGAGTCCTGCGTAGAGATTAGCCCCTGTCGAAAGGGCTCGTTGAAGGTACAGATCGTATTAACGTTCCAAACCGGCACAGAAAAATGCATTACGATCAACTCGACACAATACTCGACTATCAGACTTGGTTGTCCGCGCTCTGAACGAACGAGAAAGAGAAAAAAGAAAGAGAAAAAGGGTGTACGCGTGTCTGTGTGCGTGTATGTATGTATATATATATATATATATATATATATATATATGCATGTATGTGTGTAAGAGAGAGTAAAAGATAAAGAGAAAGAGAAAGAGAAAGAGAAAGAGAGAGAAAGAGAGACAAGGTATCGTGTGGGTGATGACTAATAGATTTCAGGACTTGGTTCATCCATCTCGAAGCTCCTCTCGAAGTCCCTCGATACAAATCGATCTTACCAAGCGGTCACGTTCGGGTCGTGCTCACCGGTCAGTGGATATCGTCTATCGATAGATCGACCGTCCTCGTCTCGCTTTTTTCGAGAATGCATTTATAACATTGGCCACGGCCCTGAACCGGGCTCATCGTTCCATTCGCTCAAGGTGGTTTGTCATTATGGCTACGATCTTTTCATCTTTCTTTCTCTCTTTCTTTTTCTCTCTTTCTCTTTCTTTATATATATATATATATCTTTCTCTCTTTCTCTCTATCTATCCATCCATCTATTTATCTATCTATCTATCTATCTATCTCTTTTTCTTTTCGATATAATCTGTTTTTCTTTTTTTTTTTTTTTTTTATTCAAAGGAAACTCAAAGTAGTTACATTGTCGTGGCCGAATAACATTTGAAGTTGATTAATCGATTAATTAATGGATTAATTAATGCATAGAATTATCTTTCTGACTATTATTATTTCCCCCCCCCCCTTTCATGTTTCTTTTTATTTTATTTTATTTTATTTTATTTATTAATTATTTTTTTCTTCTTCTTCTTCTTTGGTTTCGTCAGGCGAAGAGCAGGTACTAAGATTTTTATCGCGTTGATAAATTGATAAATTAGGATGATAATATCAGATATCCATGCAGTACGAATAGTACATTTATTTCATCATCAGACTTAGATTTATACATTTCATTCATTATTTTTGATTATTCTCATTATATATATATATATATATATATATATATATATATATATATATAATGTGTGTGTGTGTGTGTATATATATCAACGTTTTCAGTACATGCAATAGGTAGTTATGTATATAGATATTATCCTATGTACATCATATATTGTTGTAAAATATTTAATATATCAATCTTATCGATGGGTACGTACAATAACATGATAACAACTTATCGTTCTCAACTCGTTTTCATTTAAATTTCTAATATAAGCGTATATATAATCCATAAGAATCGTCGAAATGCCAATAGAAAAATGATCGATCGATTAAAATCGAAACGATTCGATTAATCGATAAATCGTTACCGTAAGGGACAATTAATTAATATTATCGTAAAATTAAACCTCGTTTATATTCGAACATATAATAAACACGATACGGTTGTGTGGTGGAAATAAAAAGAAGAAAAAAAGGAAAAGAGAGAGAGAGAGAGAGAGAGAGAGAGAGGAAGTCGATTTAAAAAGGAAGGATGATAAAAATGACGAAGCAATTTACGGTCCCCGTCCGTTCATCGCGGAATAATTGTCATCGACGATGTCCCGTGGCACGATGGCGCCACTCGGGCCCAATTAGCCGGAGCAATTAAAGAATTACGTCGAGGCACCGTCGAGCCATGCCTTCCTCTAATACCAAATTCCGTTCTTCGAATGACCTCTTGTGAATAAACGTATATACATAGATAATATCTACACACACACACACACACACACACATTCACAAATGCACACGTTGTGTGTGTGTGTGTGTGTGTGTGTGTGTGTGTGTGTGTGTGTGTGTGTGTGTGTGTGTGTGTGTTCGAGGAGGATTGGTACTTATCTACCTGCTGATATCTCGTACGTATGTATACGTGAAATAGAAAGAGAGAAAGAGAAACAGAGAGAGAGGGAGAGAGAGAGAGAGAGAGAGAGAGAGAGAGAGAGAGAGAGAGAGAGAGAAAGCAATAGAATATCAATGTACCTGTTGGTGTAGAAGAAACAAAGAAAGAGATAATAAACAAGACGAGAATGAGAGTGAGAGAGAGAGAGAGAGAGAGAGAGAGAGAGAGAGAGAGAGATTTCTCTTTTCTCTACACACATTCTCATATTGGCGGTATATAAGAGAGGAGGAATTCTCGAATGGCGAGGGAATTTCGCATTCGTAAAATCGTCCCTTTACGATTTTGGTCGGCACATAATGTCCTAGACGTCTCCATAGCTTGTCGCCAACGCAACGACACCTTCTCTCTCTCTCTCTCTCTCTCTCTCTCTCTCTCTTTTTCTCTTTCTCCTTCTCCTTCTCCTTCTTCTCTTTCTTGCTATCTGAATCGAGCATTATGTCTGTTCTCGGTGGATCGTGGCGGCGACGTATCGAAATAACGCTGAGGGGCTTCCTTTTTGTTTATGCTCGCTCTTCCCAATTAGACCGGCACCGTCACTGCCCGTCAGATCCTTTCCGAAGATTTCTGATTTAATTCTTGGGATAAGAGGAAAGGTCGAAAGGGTTCGTTTCTCCCTTTACCTACATACATACCGTCAAATCGCGATAAGAATTTTTCTTCTTCCCTCTTTTCTTTTCTTTTGTTCTTTTATCTTCGTTTTGCCCACTTTCTCTCTTAGGCTTCTTTTTTTATTTCCGTATTTTTTCGTTTGTTTGTTTGTTTGTTTGTTTTTTCCTGGTTACTCTCCCGGACGACCATTTAATTGGAATATTAATCGTAACGATCCCAATTGTCAATTGTACCATTGTAAAGTGTTTTACAGGCGTGTGACGTTCTCATATATTTTTGGTCTTTTTTTTGTTTTTTTTTCTGTTGTTGTTGTTGTTTTTTTTTTTTGGCCATCGATTAAGATCTATTATCGCAGCAGAATTATCGTCTCTCGATAAAATCGATTCGATATCATCGACGACAGAAGCCTTTTTATAGCGACATTCCAGCCGATGGATGTTTTATTATTATTATTATTATTATTATTATTATTATTATTATTTTATTATCCTCACGTTTTGTTCCTTTTATTTTTTTTTTTTTAAATATAACGAGTCGTAAATACTTTTCGGGTGGAAATATTATGTCACATTTATCGCTCAGCATCCTTTTTATTTCATCGTAAATTCGCGATCGTGTTTTCGCGTATTTATAGCGTTATATATAAATGCACACACACGCACAGACACGCGCAATGTAAATACACACGTACGTTGGCTAATACGTTTCTGTTCTCTTCGGTTAACCAAAATGAAAATATAATATTGCTTCCTACAGACAAAACATTCGAAGATTTACGTTTCTATCGACATTCAATACACGTACTCGCTCGTAAACATTAAATCATTGCACGTGCTCGTACTTTCTACTTTATGGATTTCTTCTTTTTTTTTTTTTTTTTTTTTTCACTTGGAATTAGGTCGGCTCGTTCCACTTCATAATCTACTTCTTATTTTTTAACGTCGTCATCGTCATCGTCATTATTATTATATATAATATTATTATTATTATTATAATTATTATTATTAGAATTATTACATAAGAAAATATATCGGGTGGCACGTTTAAAGTTTTCATTTTAATCAATTATGATCTTTAAGTCCTGCCGGCAAATTTTCCAAGGTTCGGACGTCATACAAGACCGGAGAAGAAACATCGAGTTTCTCTTAATTATAATTCTCTTCTTACGCTAATTAACGAGAAATTCCAAGATATTTCCGTGAGAATGGGTGGAGGGGGTGGGGAAGGATTGGGCGGTGGGTGGTTAAAACGTGGAAGAAAGGAAGACGTTCGTTGGATCGTATTCCGACGATTAAATTTTAATTGCGCCTTAACTCATCATTAATAATGGTCACCGTGATAATAATAATAATAATAATAATAATTATTATTATTATTATTATTAAAGTTCTATAGTAGTTGAGTATCGGTGAAATGAAATATATACGTAGGTATATGTGGATAAATATAGAAAAATTTTCATTTCTACGAGTCGTGAGTAAACGTTTAAACGAATGTATAAATAAATCAATGTATGAATGAATGAACGAACGAATGAATGAATGGATAAATAAATAAATATATAAATAAAATGACTTTCCGAATAAAAATTGTAGCGATAGTTCGAGGTTCTTCGATTTCGAGAAAGGTTTTTACGATCGAGAAAGTCATCCAGGTATGTGTATTCCTACTTCCGAAATTTTATGGGCCCTGGTAAAAGTTAGATTTGAGAGTGAGAGTAAGAAAGAGAGGAAATAACGACGAAGAGAGAGAGAGAGAGAAGGAGAGAGAGATGGGATGGTGGATGGGTGAAAGAGAGAAATGTTCGACAAGACGTTGTAAACATTTTTCCACTTTAGCTTTTTGTACCTAACTAAACTAACTAGACCGTAATCAACGCGTAACAATGGATTGTTATTTGATACCGTAACGTTTAAAATTATAATGATCCTATTTTGAGTTAGAATTATTTTTGACTAATAGAATAACCTTGGTGTAATAAATAAGGGCGATACTTTGAAGAACCTGGTTTCGACCATAACACGGGCCTTCTTAAAGTTGTTCCTTAGATCATTATTATTATCTTTTCACTTCAAATATCTATATATCTATATATATTTCAAAATATATAATACATGATATAACACACGCGCGCGCGCGCACACACACACACATGTATGTATGTATAAGATGAAAACTTAAATATGTGTTTTATATTACTTTCTCTCAATTCTACAATTCTCTCTGATTATGCGTTATCAGCAATGAAATCTATATCACACACACACATATATATATAGGTATATGTATAATATTATACAATTATTTATCTCATAATTCATATATCAACATATTCGAATTAGATAAAAATATGTTTGTCAACGTGTTGTTTATAGAATTAAAAAAAAAAAAAAAAAAGAAAAGAAAAATGGACAATTTAGAACCTAATCTCGTATCTTTTAATTACAAAGATACATCGGTATCCGTTATCGGATATATCGAATATATCGGTTAATCGAAATCGATGAACGTCGAGGACGTTATGGAGAACGATAATCAATTAATTGAAAATTAATTTGATCGATCGATCGATCGATCGATCGATCGATCGATCCTATTTATTTTTTATTAATATTCTTTTTTCTTCTTTCTCTTTCTAATTGCAATTTTCATACGCTACGAGCGTAATTTTTTTTTTTTACTCTCGCGAAGAAATAATATGGCGTAGGATTGAAGTTAAAGGATGTGAGAAACGTATGAAAGTGATATCTTCGGATGTAGGAAGAAGGATGGAGGATCCTTACGAAGGGTTGCGCTCGTAGGAAGGAAGGAAGGAAGGTCCCGGACTCATGCCGAGTGGGAGTGGCGTGGGTGTGTCCAACACACTCGCTCGCACGTTCTCCTATAAACTTTACGAACACGATGTTACGACTCCCGTTCCGCATCTTTTTATACGTAGATCGTAGGTGGGGGTCCGCTGGAAAATTCGTACGAAACTTTTTGATGGATCCAAATTTCGTTATCCATAAATGTATCCTTACAACGACAGAATTTCAATTTCTACGTTACTTTCAATCATTCTTTCCGTTTTTTTTTTTTTTTTTTTTTTTTTTTATTGATTTATTTGCTTATCTTTTTACTTTTATTCATTAATTTTTCTTTTTTTTCTTTTTTTTCTTAATCGAGAAATTGCATTTCTCATTGCATTTTCTTTTTTCTCTATTTTCTCTTTTCTACAAACAAAATTTCTCCTTAAAATCCATCACTTGGCTATTTCAATTTATATTCACGCGATTATTCCAGACGAATGGAATATTTTATACTCGTTTAAAAAATTCGCTTCAGATCTTTCGATTTATCAAAAAATGCGCCGACACGTATTATTAGATCGTTTAAAAATTGATTTCTATTTTTGACAATGTCTTTTGTTTCTTATTTTTTTTTTTATTTTTTTATTTTCGTTAATTACCTTTCATAGTCATCAGACACTTTTAAATATATTTTATCTTTCAAGAGGGAAAGATTAAAGATTTACAGTAGAGAGAGAAAGAGAGAGAGAGAGAGAGAGAGAGAGAGAGAGAGAGAGAGAGAGAGAGAGATTGAAAATGTTAATACATCTAATACTATCTTTAACCATCCAATTTGAAATCCAACCGAGATATTTTTGTAACCACCCTATGGTATTTATACTAAACGTGCTCCTAAAAACTGTCCACCGTTATTTGGCCAAAGCCAACGTAAATCTCGTCTCTCGGGTTAGGATCGATAAAAGATAAATGGACGGTTTTAAACTGGTACGTGGAAGTAAATCCCGCAAGTTCGCGGAAGATCGAAGATGCGAGAGTATGGTTTAAAACTTCGGGGACCACCGAGTTCAAAAAACTGGGCACAATGTATGTTTACGTTTCCCGTGAAAAATCGCTTTTTTCCCTCGTGGTTATGGCGACGCGAGTGAGAGAGAGACAGAGACAGAGAGAGACAGAGAGAGAGAGAGAGAGAGAGAGAGAGAGACGACGGGCGCGTGTGTTGGGCACATGGCGGAAATGGGGCACAATGAACGCGCGAGGGACCTACCTACTCGTTTTCGTCTCCTGAGTTCTGACTGTGCATTGAGAAAAAGAAGAAAAAAAAAATTTTTTTGGGAGAATAAGACCAGACAGAGAGAAAGAGAGAGAGAGAGTCATTCTAAGAGTAACCCGAGATGAAACGTTGAAACGTTTGTGGCCGAACGTGAAACGTTAAGGGATCCATTCGGGAGTGCGTATTCTTCTTTTTTTAAAGAAAAAAAAAGAAGAAGAAGAATAAAGAGAGAGAGAGAGAGAGAGACAAAAAGAAGAAGAAGAAGAAGAAGCAAGATGAGGAAAGAAGCAAAACTTTTATTGCCAAAGGTCGGAGGATGCACCCACCATTTTCCACTTTACGATCCATTTATACCCCTCACTCACCCTTACTCTCCACCTCTCTCAGTCCCTCTCTCTCTCTCTCTCTCTCTCTCTCTCTCTCGATCGGTATTTCACGATATTGAGAAAAATCTACGTGCCATTGGATTGATTTTATACCCTATGACATACAAGTTTTGGGGACCTATTTTGTTGCACTACGGACAAACGGATGATATAAATGAAAGTTAACCCCTTTAACGTCAAAGAGAGAGAGAGAGAGAGAGAAGAAAGAAAGAAAAAAAAGAGGAAGCAAAAGAAGAAGAAGAAGAAGAAGAAGAGGAAGAAGGGAGAGAAGGTAATAGGGTGTAATTGAAGAAAAGGTAATAGGGGTGTGTCGTAAAAGGATTCATATTTGTTTTTGCTTGGAATCAGAGAAAGAAAGACAGGGTCGTAGAGTAAAAGAGAGAGAGATAGAAAGAGAGAGAGAGAGAGAGAGAGAGAGAGTGTGTGTGTGTGTGTGACTTCATCTAAGATGTCAAATATCGATACTTACCCAGTTAACAAAAACTTCTTTTATTTTATCGCTCTCCGTCTCTTTTCCTCTTTCCTTCTTTCTTTTCTTCTCTTTTTCTCTCTTTTTTTTTTTTTTTCACGTAAACGCACACCAACGCGCACAAACAAACGTACAAACAACGTAACTGAGATTCCATTGTACTTGGTACGTGCCATTTTTGTATTTGGCAATAAGTCAAAGTTGCATTCTACTTCGAAATCGGTTAACCAATTTCTCTTCTTCCTTCGTCGTTTCACTTCGACTATCCAACTTCGCCTTAGGAAGGAAACATTTCAAGGAGGGTGATATTCGTTGTTTAAACTGTGATGAATGAGAGCCAAGGTCAAGCGCTTAGAATAAGAAATAAGAGAGAAGGAAGCGTGACGAAATAAATAGTCGTGTCGACTTAAACGAATATCCATCAAAACGGAACAATATGGGGAGAGGGAGGGGTGGGGGGAGGGGGTTGGAGGAGGGGTTGATACGGAGGTGAAGAGGGGTAGTCGAGGAGGAGAGAGGGTCCGAAGAACGAGACGGTGCGAAGAAAATGTACGAAGACGTGTTCGCGAATATCGAATATATATGTTTGAAACTCGTACGATGTACATAGATATGACCTACTGATACGTGCATAAACACGTGCGCGTATATCTGTAGAAGAAATTGGAGAAAACGATTTGAGAAAACGTTTCTGCTTTGGTTATGGTCATGTGGAGTCGAGGTCACAAATCTATTACAATGATTTCTCTTTAACCTACTCTCTACGGTTTCAAGACGGACTAAGAGGGACGATGGTAGTAAAAAAAGAGATAAAAAAAAAATATATATATATATATATATATATAGGAGAAAAGAAAAAAAAAGGAAGAGTATGGCGCGCG
>OU964966.1:8030169-8042669 GCA_918808275.2 Dolichovespula sylvestris
TTATTATTATTATTATTATTATTAAAAGGCAAACTATTGGATTAATATGTGTGTGTGTGTAGTCGTTAACGAGTCGATGATTCACGATAAAAAAATACCGAGATTCGGATTTGGAAATTTATTATGGTTGACATTTTTTATTTCTTTTTTGTTCATTTTTTTTTCCTTTCTTTTATTCGTTATTAATTTCGTTGATTCAACGAAGAATAATGAATGAAGGATTTTTAGGTTTAGAAAAAATTTGTTCGCAACGTTTCGTTAACGAGCGTCAACGATTCGAAATGATCAATCAACGAATGAAAACGATTAATAATAATAATAATAAAGATAATAACAAATGAAGCGAAATATTTAATACGTCAATTATATAAAAAATATAAATGATGCGTGTATAATAGGTGAGTTAATTATTTATATACGAATCGTTGGTAAATTGTTTTCAACAATGATACATCTAATGAAATTTTTCGATGAAGTTCGTTTCACGCACACACACACACACACACACACACGAAACGAATAATAATAAAATTTGTAAAGATTAAATATGCTATCTCTCTCTCTCTCTTTCTTCGTACGTGTAAGCGTTCGCATATGTTCGTGCGTGCTCGTGTTCGATGCGTCAGTAGGAGTTTGCGCGTGTGTGTGCGCGTTAGTAGCTCGTTCAGGACGAAACCATTGAACTTATGGTTAGAGTTGATACATTCGTTCGCGTGCGAGGAGAACCCAGGATATACTTCCTCGAACTCATTGAATACCGGCTGACTTATGTCCTAAAGCGAGCCTGCTAAACCACGAGAAAGGAGCTCGAGAGGTATCAACGTGCTGCAAAAATTAAGAAGAAAATTCGTGAGGATCAGAAAAGGTTAAGATTTAATTCCTCCTACGAGACCCACCCCCCTCCCCTTCCCATTGAATTTCTATTTCGAGCGTGATTCATTCTTATTAATCATACGATATTTTTCTTTCTCGTTTAAGGGGTAATCCTTTTCTTTTTTTTTTTTTTTTTTTTTTTCATTTTTCTTGCCCGTCGTTTCCTCTGTTTTTTCATTGTTTTTATTTTTATTATTATTGTTATTGTTATTATTATTATTATTATTATTATTATCGTTATTATTATTATTATTATAATTCACGACCATCGTTCTTCTCTAGATCGGTCGTTTGGATCGTTAAAAAAGAAAGAAGGAGAAAATAAAAAAAGAAAAAAATGGAAGAAGGAGGGAAATTCATTCCTCCTTTTTTTTTTTTTTTTCTTATTCTTTACCCGCTTCGTGGATTCGCATTCGGAAAAAAAAGAATAAAAATAATTCGTCCTTTAATTAATAAGACGGTCGGGAGAAGATAAAATTTATATTATAACCCTCACGATCTTCGGTTCTTATCTCTTCTAGATCTGCTTAGATACCTAAAAAGAGACTAAAAAAAATAAAAAAAGGAAAAGAGAAAAAAAAAGAAGAAGAAGAAGAAGAAGAAGATGTGTTTGTTTGTTAACACATTATTCGTTCGTTTCTTTCGAATTAATTGGCATGCGTCCGCGAAAGAATCTTTTTGTTCTTTTTTTTTTTTTTCTTCTTTTTGGTTCTTTCCCATCCCGTTTTAATTACCGCTACGCATATTTGCAAGGATATGTTATTATAATATTTTAATTCTCTTGGACGTTCCTTTAACGATAAATCACGAACAGTAAGATCGAGTTGGATCTTTTCCCTTTCCTTTCATTCGTTTATTTCACTTCTCTTCCTACTTTTTTCCCTCCATCTTTTCTCCTTTCTTTCCTTTTCCTTTCTTCTACTTCTTCTTCTTCTTTTTTTGTCGTTCGACTCGATCGGTATCCAAACGAAATTATGAAGATGTCCCCGTGGATAAACACGTAGCACCTGTATAAGTAAAGCTTTCCCCATATAGTTTCGACGACCGGTGTGCACTTCTTCCAGGGCGTGACTCTGAAAACCACCAGCATTCAAACAGTCCTAAGAAATAAGAGTGAAAAAGTGAAAAGAGAGAGAGAGAGAGAGAGAGAGAGAGAGAGAGAGATCGACAGACAGATAGATAGATGGAGAAAGAGAGAGAGAGAGAGAGAGAGAGAGGCTCCAACATATAGATTCGTATAGTCTTCGTGCAGAGGACCAGGTCTACCTGACTTATGGGGGCCCCAAACGTTCGACATTATTTATGACCAAGAGATCCTGAATATACCCAAAAGAAACTCTCCTGATCTCTTTGTCCTTATTCTTCCGCGTATTTCCATCATCATCATCATCATCATCATCATAATCATCATCATTATCTCTGTTTTTCTTTTTTTTTTTTTTTCCTTACAAAGTTTTCAATTTGCAAAATGGATCGACGGTCGAGATTACATTACCGTGAAATCTCTCTTTAACAAACGATAATTATCCGATCAGTTATCTGACATTAATGGGACGATCTCCAAAATTATTACAATTTTTGTCCATACTTTTTTATTCGACAAATTTTCGACTCGCGTCGGACGAAGTTGGAGAGGAAAAGAGATGTTTCTTTTTTTTTTTTTTTTTTTTTTTTTTTTTCTTTATTTGTCCTTTCTTTCAAACGAAATCACTTTCATAACCCGATAATATAATTGTCTCTTAGAGAGAAGAGGGACGGAATGGAAAGAGACAGCGTTATGTATATATATATATATATAAATATTATATATATAAATATATGTACATATATATATATATATATATATATATATATATATATACGTATATATGTACATATATTTATATATACGCAGGCGAGAGGGTGGTTATATCGAAGGAAGAATCGTGAGTGGGTTCGCGTAAATTCTTTCGCGCGTGCTGCTTCGTTAACATTGTTCACGCCTACGTGCGAGAAAACGAAACCCCAGGTGGTGCGTTACCGTGTCATCCGGCACGGAGGTTGTCCCGATCGAACGATAAACCGTCGAGCTTTATCATAAAGACAAACGAAATAACCGAATGGCGTTTTGTAATAATTGTACCGGCGATTACTGAATCATTCCAACGGGAACAACCCTAAGAATTGTTTTCGTTTCGTCGTCACCTCTCTCTCTCTCTCTCTTTATTCGTTTCTCCTTCTTCTTTTTTTCTTTTTTTTTTTTCTCACCACCCCATTCCATCACCCTCACATACTTATCCGTCGCGAGATAATATTTTTCGCTTGGGTTCTTTCGACCACGTTTCTGCATTTCCCCATCGTAAAAGGCACGTGGATGTGATTTTTGATTAAAAGATAAACAACAATTTTATATCTTACCAAACGATCGAATAAAGATGACGTTGAATTGCTTGACAGTCTAATTTTTTTTTTTTTTTTTTTTTTTTTTTTTTATATTATTTCACTATTGCGTTAATCAGCTATTAATTGATTATTTATTTACATTAATAATATGTATATATATATATGCATATAAAATTAAAGTTGCAATAATGCCAATAAATGAATAATAAAATAAACAAGAACTGAAGATGGTTATAATCACGATTGGACAATATTTATATATACAATACACACACACACACACACGCACACATATAGATGTACACGTACATACATGTATGTACACCATACGTAAAATCGGTGTTAGAAATTTTCAAGCCGGCATACCTTAAGAGAATTGGTTATATTCCTGGCGAAGATTCGTCCTGGCGTTCATTTGAAAATTCGAGGAATGTCCTCGAGGCGATATGGGCATTATAAGAGAGGAAACGTTGAAAAGACATTGGTGGCCCTGACCGAGTGTAGTACGAGGATCACCAAAGCAGAATCCGAGAAACGAAGGCTTCCGAAAGAACGACGATGATCTTTTTCTAGTCCAGGTAGAGGTATATAACGATCCTTGGAGCCTCATCCTCCTACGGAATATAAACTGTTTCTGGGAAGAGAGAGTCGTATATCTTACCGAACGACAATGCCAGAGAGTCACTCACCCACTCACCCAGCAGTTGGAACCATCTCGATATAGACGCGTTCGTCGTAATCTCCTGTTAAGAGAGCGAGAGAGAGAGAGAGAGAGAGAGAAAGAAAGAGAACCGATTCGAATAGGAATGAAAAAAAGAAATAAAGAGAGAGAGGGAGAGAGAGAGAGAGAGATGAAACGATTGGTTATAAGTATCTCGTTTTCGATTTCGCGATTGACGTTCGAATTTCATTTCCTTTCATTCGGGATATAAGGAACCTGGATCGATTTCGTTTCGTCATCGATCAACGAACAACTACGGCGATTAAGATTATTAGATTTCTCATATCCATCCTTCTCGAGGATTGTGAAATTTTCGTTCGGTGAGAAATAATGCGGGAAAATAAATGACTCTTTTTTCTTTTTTTCTAATACGTCGTAAAGGACGATGATACTCGAGAACGGTGATAAATTTAACGCGGAAGGACAAGCCACTTTATTAAAAAAAATTAAGTAAGAGTTCTCATTGTCGCGTCGATGAACGCCGGAAGATATAGGAAAAGAAAAAAAGGAGAGAAGAAAAAAAAATATTACGTTTCGCGTCCGTCGACCGTTGACGATTATGAAATTATTTGAGAAGGAAAAAGAAAGCGAGAGAAAAACGCGAAAAGAACTACCAAGAAATTGGTTTTTTCTTTTTCTTCTTTCTTTTTTTTTTTTTTCTTTCTTTTTTCTTTTCTTTTTCCTTTTTCTTTTTTTTTTTTTTGTCCCCCGACGCATTATCATAAAGATTATCTCGACTGGTAATAAATTTATCGAGGAAGGTTAAGTATCCGACGTTTATTCAAGAACGGTAGTGGGATCGTTAAATTGTAAATTAGACTTTAATATACATAATTCCTCGATAATTATTAAATATATTTGCAAAAAAGAATTCGGTTGGCTAATAATAATAATCCGTAGGAATAACGATCGGGCGCGTCTATCGCGAAAGATAATTCTTATTTCGTCTAACGACTAAACGTCGTAAACGTTATCGGATGTTAAATTGAACGTCCTTGATAAAAAAAAAAAAAAAAAAAAAAAAAAAAAAAAGACCGTGTTCCAACAAACGATTCCCGCGAACGCCATAAAGAATTCGATCTCAAGTTTATAATCGACGAGTGTCAAACGAATTTCCTTACGAAACGTGTCGGGTATAACGTAAATATTTGAAAGCCGTTAGGCGTAATCCTACGATCTATCCGATGATAGAGACAATCCTTTGGAATAGATACCTCGCAATTTCGTAGATTAACGTTTGTATGGGAAGATCTAATGGAAGACGAAAGAAAAATTTGAAACGAGAAAAAAAAAAAAAGATAAAGCAACCGAGAAAAAAAAAATTGAATAAGAAAAAATAAAAACGAACGGGAAGAAGGTGTCGCGGGAAGAGTGAGTGTGCGAGCACACGTATGCGAGCGCGCACACCATAAGGGTATCATCTCATGGTGTAGTAAATTTGCTCGCGCGAGCCATCAGGAATGACTGGTCGAACTTCCTGGCATTTTATCTGGTAGTAACTATCTTGTCGCAGGGCATTAGTATACCGGCGAGTCATCGGTGACAGATCCCTATCGAGGATGCAGGAGACACGCCGTCTCAGAGTCGAACTCGTTTTCTTCGGGTCACACCTATTCGAGATCTTCTCTCTCTCTCTCTCTCTTATTTCTACATGCAAACCATCGCGTTCATTGCGACCGTATCGGTCATAGTTAAGCTTTTTTTTTTTTCATAAAATCTCACCTAATACTTACGGTTAAGTTATACGACACAAGAAAACTCTACCTTTTCGGATAATAAAGTTAAATCGTAAAACCCAATCACCGGATGGATATTTGCATAATTCCATTATTCCCGAACTAATACTCCTTACATTCGTATAATTTTCTTATCCTATTGTATCGATCGAAAAGGAAGAAGAAGAAGAAGAAGAAGATGAAGAAGATGAAGAAGAAGAAGAAGAAGATGAAGAAGAGAAAGAAAAAGGAAGAGGAAGGATATAGGATTTTTTCTTCTTCTTCTTCTTCTTCTTCTTCTTCTCCTCCTTCGTCTTCTTCTTGTTCGGATACCTATCGATTAAATGTATAATGCATCGTAGCTTGAAAATAGGAAAAAGAAAACAAAAAAATAAGAGAGATAAACGTGGGTCATCCGCTTTCCCCGGATTATTATTATCCGTCCGATAAAAGAGGAAGTTGAAAAATAGTTCTGGAATATTCAAAAAAAAGACAAAAAAAAAAAAAAAAGAGAGAGAGACAAATTTTGACTCAACCACGAAGAAATAAAAAAATCAAAAATTTACTTCTATCTTACCGTATTTTCATCGTATTAATAAACGACGAACGATTGAACGACCGACCTCGAACGCGTTGTTCCTATCGAACGTTCCAAAAGTCGATTTAAGAAAAAAAAAAAAAAAAAGAGAAAAACAAATGAATTTCAAAAACGAAAGATAATATTATTATTATTACTTCATTTTCTCGATCTGACGATTAAAACGCTTTTTATAGGATGGATCGTCGTCTTAACGTTACGTATCCTGCAATCAGCGGTTTGTTAAAAAAAAAAAAAAGAGAAAAACAAATGAATTTCGAAAACGAAAGATAATATTATTATTATTACTCCATTTTCTCGATCTGACGATTAAAACGCTTACTGTAGGATGGGATCGTCGTCTTAACGTTACGTATCCTGCAATCAGCGGTTTGTTAAAAAAAAAAAAAACAAATAAAAAAAAAGAGAAAAACAAATGAATTTCGAAAACGAAAGATAATATTATTATTATTACTCCATTTTCTCGATCTGACGATTAAAACGCTTTTTATAGGATGGATCGTCGTCTTAACGTTACGTATCCTGCAATCAGCGGTTTGTTAAAAAAAAAAAAAACAAATAAAAAAAAAGAGAAAAACAAATGAATTTCGAAAACGAAAGATAATATTATTATTATTACTCCATTTTCTCGATCTGACGATTAAAACGCTTCTTATAGGATGGATCGTCGTCTTAACGTTACGTATCCTGCAATCAGCGGTTTGTTAAAAAAAAAAAAAAAGAGAAAAACAAATGAATTTCGAAAACGAAAGATAATATTATTATTATTACTTCATTTTCTCGATCTGACGATTAAAACGCTTTTCATAGGATGGATCGTCGTCTTAACGTTACGTATCCTGCAATCAGCGGTTTGTTAAAAAAAAAAAAAAAGAGAAAAACAAATGAATTTCGAAAACGAAAGATAATATTATTATTATTACTCCATTTTCTCGATCTGACGATTAAAACGCTTTTTATAGGATGGATCGTCGTCTTAACGTTACGTATCCTGCAATTAACTTACCCAAAAGTTCCAACGGCAAAGAGGAAGCGTTTAATTGTAACAAAATAAGTATAATAATATTGTACTCGTGACGATCTATCCCCTATCATTAATCCGCAGTCACTCCGTTCTATTTCTATTTCTAGAGTGAGAGAGAGAGAGAGAGAGAGAGGGTGTGCGCAACGATTACCTCGTTGCACACACGTGAATATCGAAGGGGTAGGCAGATAGGTTGATAGGTAGGTAGGTAGGTAGGTAGGTGAAAGGGAAAAAAAAGGCAGCAAAAAAAAATAGAAAAAGAAGCAGATGAAGAGGGGTGGTGGTTGTGAGGAGGAGGTGGAGGAGGAGGAGGAGGAGGTGGAAGAGAGAGAGAGAGAGAGAGAGAGAGAGAGAGAGAGAGAACGAAGATAATACGATCGAAAGAACGATCTTAATGATGCTCGGGGGCCAATCGTATCTCCGAGGCGTCTGAAACGGGGCCCCGGCAGCAAAGCCGTGTTTCAATGGAATAATTAGATGATTATCTTTTATTTATCCGCGCTGCTTTGATCAGCCGGCCCTCTGGCCGCATAAAAGGACGCCATTTGCAATTATCCAAGAGGAAGAGGTGAAGGAGGAGAAGGAAAAGGAGGAAGAGATGGTGGTGGTGGTGGTGGTGGTGGTGGTTATGGTGGTGGAGGTATAGGAGGGAGGAAACGTATCGTTTCGGAAGAATGATACCTCTATTATAATCAAAGCCACCCATCGCGACAGATCTCTCCCTTATAGTTGATCGGGAAAGGAAGCACGTGTTATGTTTTCTATTTCGTTTTTTTTTTCTTTTCTTTTCTTTATTTCTTTTTATTTTATTTTTAGTTCTCTCTCTTCCTATATATATATATACACATACACACACACACATATATATATGTATATGTCTTTCTCTTTTTCTTTCTCCCTTTCTATCTCTCCTTTTCTATCCTTCTTGCTCGTTTTAACTTCGTCGAGATCAATGAACGCGATACCCGACGGCGTACACGTGTATGTATGTATGTACGTACGTACGTACGTACGTACGTATGTATGTATGTATGTATAATAATAAATGTATATAGAATCGTGTTGGTAGCGTGAAAGCGCGAAGATTAGAAATCTAATCGGTCCTTGCTATTTAGGTAGATCCTTTTTCTGTTTTTTTTTTTTTTTTTTTTTTTTTTTTAATCATTTTTCCTTCCATCTTTTCCTCCATTTGAAATTAATCGACGGTATTAGTATTCTTGCGAAAAAAAAATCCATTTATCGTGTATCCATTGCGACGATCGTTATAAGGGGGGGGGGGATGGGGGGAGAGAGTCAGAGGGGTGTAGGTCAGAGTCTCGATAATCCTCGATATCGAATTTCTAAAATCTTTGACTTTCACTAATTTCTAATTCCCATTTTCCTGGACTTTTCTTTTTTCTCTTTTTTGTTTCTCTTTCTTTCTTCCTTTTTTTTTTGTCTTCTTACGTTCTAACGTAGAATGTATCTCTGGTTACTTTGATTAGATGGACGTCGTAAGGATAAAAATAAAAATAGTCGACCATCGCGAGATCGATCTAACAGCAAAGATCCAGCTGTTCGTCGTTCGAAGAGAGAGAGAGAGAGAGAGAGAGAGAGAGAGAGAGAGAGAGAGAGAGAGAGTATGCACAGAAAAAGGAAAAAAGAAAGTGAAAGAAGGAAGGAATCCTGTTTAACTCTATACGGGAAACGTCTAAATCGTCCCGCTGGTTTAGAGCAGTTGCCAGTTGCTCTATTATGCGGCTGTTAGCTCGAGAAATTGAGAGCCTCCTCCTTCGGGTTCGTAATATTCATTCTTTCGTGAATTCGGTGTGGTCCAAGGGTGCGTACGAAGAAAAACATATTGAAAAAGATTCCTGCCGTGTTTGTTGGCTTTCCCTTTTTTTTTTCTTTGCCATTACAAACGTCGAACGAATACGATTCAAATAATTCAATACGTTATTTTCCGACCGTACGAATTTTTGTTTATAACATTAAATACTAATTTTGCTTACGTTTTGCTTTATTTTATTTTTCTTTATTTCTTTGTTTACTTATCTCTTTTTTTTTTATTTTTTCGAATAAATTCTTATCGCGTCCCGTCAATTCGTGAGATAACAATTGGCGAGAAGAAGAAAAATCAGAAAATAATAGTAATGATGATAATAATAATAATAATATTGTTTAATATTACGTAATAATGTTATTTAATACGTCTGTGATAAATAATAACGATACGATAATCGTTACGAACGAGGATATTTCGGAATAATGAGAAAAATATTCTGGAACCGGTCAGCAATTCGGATTGTTATACAATTTTAATTAAATATTTGTAATAAGAAAATATTGACATTATTTGTTAACCAATCTGAGGGTACGGTAGATGTGATATGATTCGCGATAACATAATCAGGAGTATCGAAGTATTAGCAGAATATAGTCATATCGTCAATCTGAAAAATTTCATTCGGATATTTCAAACGATACAAAATCCGACATTGCTTATCGTCCACGACGATGCTTCAAAAAAAAAAAGAAACAAACAAAAAAAAATAAAAAATACAATTCTTCGCAATTATTTCGTATTCGTTAATAACATCCGAATGCATTCGTTATGAAGATGGTTGACGAAATTAACTTTGATTGAATACGGTCATCTCTCGACGTCAAATCCTTGCGAATTCTTTCGCCCTGTACCCTTGCGCCCGTTACCTGAGTATCTCCGTTGATGTGAAAAGAAGAAAAAAAGGAAAAAAAAAAAAGGAAGAGGAGAAAAGAAAATCAGGAGAAAAAAGCACAGGACACCGAAGTCTCTCACAACGAGAGATTTCTCTCGTTCGAACGAGGAGGTTCGCCATTAAAATTCGACAATGGTTGAGGAATGAGAGAGAGAGAGAGAGAGAGAGAGAGAGAGGAGAGGGGAGAGAGGAGGAAAAAAAAAAAGAATTCACGGGACGTCTCGTAGTGGTGTCATTGTAGTAGTCGTGCAAAAATGTACGAAAGTGAAAACTTCGTCCAGCCTTAAATTGACTTTGGAGAAGAATCGAAGCCACCCAGGATATGTCAAGGCGACAATGATAAACGTAAAAGAATAATCGGTGCAAACCCTCCTCTCCCCCTTCCCTCCCACCCCCTCTCACTCACTCACTCTCACTCACTCACTCACTCTCTCTCTCTCTCTCTCTGTATATCTATCACCCTATACCTCCAAACACACCGGTGGAATGATCCTTAATGGGCCTTGGTGACAACAAATAAGAAGAGGCCATTCCCTTTGATAGTTCTCGTTGTTAAAAGGGAACCATTTTCTGCTGAATATGCGCGTTAAGGAATATTCAAAGATGCTGAGAAATTGTCGGGAATGAATTGAATGGGAAAGTTTGAGGACCGACCGCTGCGCCATCTATCACTATTGCTATCTCTCTTAGCCTTGACTTCTTGACGTCTTGACGTCTGCATTTGCAAAGCAAAATATTGAACAATTTGCGTGCGTCTCTCTCTCTCTCTCTCTCTCTCTCTCTCTCTCTCTCTATGTCTCTCTCTCTCTCTGTCGTTTACCTATTAGAATTGTGTTGGTACTATTTAACTACGAAAGAAAAAAAGGAAGGAAGAAAGAAAGAAAGAAAGAAAGAAAGAGGAACCAGGGGAGGAAGAAGTAGGGGAAGAAAAAGAGAGAGAGAGAGAGAGAGAAGAAAAATGAGGAAAAGTAAAAGAAAACGAGCAAGAAAAAGGAAACTTTCAAATACAGTGAACTCTTTTACTGGTACTTTACCTACCTACCTACCTAACTACCTAACTACCTAACTACCTACCTATCTATCTATCTATCTATCTGCCGGTGTGAAACTAAAAAATGCAGTCTGTATATATATATATATATATATATATATATATATATATATATATAATATAGATATATATATATATATATAAAGCAGGGGAAAAAATTTAAAGAAAAGTAAGAAGAGTCAAAGTCGGAGCATTCTTCGAGAAAGAGCGAGAAGAAGAAAAGAAAAGATGAAGGTGATCGAAGAAAGGGAGAAGACAGAGAGAGAGAGAGAGAGAGGGACAGAGTAATAAAAAAAAAAAAAAAAATTGTAGACAAAAAATATGAAAGAAAAGAAGAAAAAGAAGGAAAGGGTGAAGAAGAAAAAGAAGAAAACAGAAAGCAAATGCCCGCCTAAGACATATTTCGCGCTGAGATGGATTTCCATCTCCAAAACTGGCGCGAGATCGTAAATCACTGTAGTCTAAGGGAAATCCAACGAAACCACTACTGGCTATAAAAAGTTTATGGCGTTTGGCTCTTACGATCTTTGACGAGTTACGAGACAGACAGAGAGAGAGAGAGAGAGAGAGAGAGAGAGAGAGAGAGAGAGAGAGAGAGAAAGAGAGAGAGAGAGAGAACATACGCAATACCGTATATCTTTCGCGGAAGTGAAATCCGATGCGTGCGTGCACCCCCGACCTTCCTGACCCTCCTGACCCCTCTCCCTCTCACTGATCTTTCAACCACCCTCCTGACGCAACCCCCTTACCTCCTTTTTTGCGAACGAAAGATGAAGGGTGGTCAACGAGAGTATACGAACCCCGAAAATATATGATGCGTGCTTAACCATGGTTAAACAGAGAGAGAGAGAGAGAGAGAGAGAGAGAGAAAAGGAAGTATAGAAAGCCATACAAAAAAGAGAAGAGATCGAATAGGAAAAGGAAGAGGGTGAGGGGGAGAGGGGAATGGAGAGGGATGGGGAAGGAATGGAACTGACTTTTGGTAGAGTGTTGTTCCAACAAAATATTTGGTATTTCAAGCATTGTTCGATTACCCGTATAACCTCGGACGAGTCACTTTCAAAATTGCGAGAAGTCATTACTTTCGAGGCCATCGTGAAATACGACTTATTACGAGACTGTGATTTACTACCCCTCCCCCATCTCCACCCTATCTTCAGTATCCTCGAACAAAACCCCCGACTACTCTCCTTCCCCCCAAGAAGAAGAAGAAGAAGAAGAAGAAGAAGAAGACCCAGGAAGGAAATTCTATGGTGTTTCGGATGGCTTTTTTGTCCCTCCTCTTTTTTTTTTTTTTTTATCTAGAGAAAGAGAGAAAGAGAGTAAGAGAGAAAGAGAGAGAGAGAGAGAGAGAGAGATCTTAATTTTTTTTTATTTTATTTTTTTTTATTTCTTTCTTTAATCTCTTCAATCAGTTAT
>OU964966.1:8055169-8057669 GCA_918808275.2 Dolichovespula sylvestris
TTCCCGCTTTAGTTCGAGTTCTTTCGAGCATGTCCCAAAAAATAGTGGAGTGAGACAGAGAGAGAAAGATTTCAAGCGAAAAAGGTAGAAAGGAAAAATCAACTGATCGGTTAACCGAAAATTTGAGGAGTAAAAAAAAAAGAGAAAGGAAAAAGAAAAGAAAGAGAGAAAAAGAAGGATGCATCAATATATATATATATATATATATATTTTTTTTTTGTATTTTTCGAGTTGTGTCCGCTTAAATAAGTGCTCGCGTATAATACCGTTCATTGATCTCCAAGCTAATCGCCCCAAACTTATTGTCTTTAATCATCGTCCCTCTTTTCTATTGAAAGAAAAGAGAGAGAGAGAGACGAAGCTAATTTTTATTTTGTACAAACGTTTATTTGTAAACGTCTAGACGCGTATGTACGTACGACGAATTATTTCATTTCGGCATATATATATATATATATATATATATATATATATGTATACGTATATATATATAAACGTTATTTACTAGGTTTACATAGATATCGATCGAACCACCAGATTACATAGTTGTTCGATTAACTCGACTATATTGGTCTTAGTGTTTACTCACGTATCTAGTTAAAGTGAGATGGGATGGTGGGTAAGGGTGGTGGTGGGATGGGATAGGTGGAGAAGAGAGAGAGAGAGAGAGAGAGAAAGGTCAATAAACACAATATATAGATTATTGTAGAGGGAAGCGATGATAAATTATGTCACCTCGTTAAACGACAATTATTATCAATCGATCGAACGTGGCAACGTCCATTCGTTAATAACACTCCAACATGGGTAATTAGTTAACTCGTCAACTAAATTTTCCTTTTCATTGCGTCCTCTCAACTTCGATATCGTTTCGATCTTCGTATATTAATTTTTATTACCTCCTTTCTCTTTTCTCTTTTCTTTCATTTCTCTATACGTTCGACCATCAACGTTCAACTTTTCGTCGTAACCGATCTTTATTTTCTCACGATCTACTCGCGTTAATTTTAAACGAGTATTGAAGTTAAAAAAGGAAAAAGAAAAAAAAATGCGAAAGAACAGTTCGATATTAGGATTTATTATTTTTCAATTTCAATTCATTCGATTTTGATGAAGGACGTATACGAATAAATAGAAAAACAAAGGAAAGGCTAACGCAGCCAACGCGTTTCGTTAACGATTATAAAGTCCGTCATTTGTATCGTGTCAGACATATTGTTTGAATGTTAATTAGGATATAATAAGGAATTAATCTCCCTTATTCCTTCGCGCTCATGAACGAACGAACGTACGTACGAACGTACGTAAAAATTCGATCGCGCGTACACGATGTAACATTTATATTTCTTTTTCATTTTCTTCGTACCATTAAACAACGCCAACGATTAATCTCATCGTTCGATGACAATCCAGTCGGAATAAATATGATCTAAGGTATAAGGTTGAGAAGCATTTTTCGTAAAACGCACGTGCGTGGCGTGCGTGCGTGCGTGCGTGCGCAAACTCGCGAAAACTCAAAAGCGTGGAAAGTAGGCGACGACTTTTGAGTCATCGACATCAATCGTTAAGTACCTAAGTTCTCTTATTATTTTCGCGACTCGTACGTACTACTCAAGTGGGTACTTATTCCGTCGAGCTCCACTCGACTCCTTCGATCGATCCTCGAGAGCACGCGAGGCCAGATGTTTGCGAGGCCAAGTGCTTGCTTGCTTGCTTCCTTGCGTTATACGTAGCGCGTGCGACGGCCGAACGCACAGCGCACGGGGCATTGCTTTTTATTTTCATTTCTTTTTTCATTCCTCCTTTTTTGTCTCCTTCCTCTCTTCTTCCTCTTCTTCCCTGTCGACAAAAACGAAGGGCTAAAAAGAGAGAGAGAGAGAGAGAGAGAGAGAGAGAGAGAGTTTCTTTAACACCTGCGGTTACGTTCGCACGTTACAGTTTACACTCGAGATATAAAAATCCTTCTCGAATTTTTGTCACATTTTCGAAAATTCCGTAATGGAAAGTTTCCTTTCGATTTTGCGATATTTTTATATATATATATATATTTTTTTTTTCTTTTTTTTTATCCTTTGTTACCGGAATAGAAAGCTAGCATTGACATCGCGTTCCTCGAAAAACGTTCACAGTTCATTGGAAAGATAAGAGAACCATCGATGAATTACGAATACTTACGGAATATACTTACGGAAAAATTTCGTCCGGTTAAATTTCAAAATCGCGTACGTTCCGTTACGACGTTGATTTTCTTTTTTTTTTTTTTTCTTTCTTTTTTGGTTATCCCTGCAAAAGTCATTCCTCATCGAAACCTGTTTGCTTCGCAAATGTATCCCGTGATACGAATCGTATCGGGACGGATACGGATCTAAGGCCTTTGATCTTTTATCCGAGGTAATATCAAAATCATTTAAACGTTATAGTTTCGAACGGATCGATTCTTAAATGACGATTATTTCTACGTAACGTTTACCATCGAATAGGATATAGATTGAGAAAGATA
>OU964966.1:8062669-8085169 GCA_918808275.2 Dolichovespula sylvestris
GAGAGAGAGAGAGATAGAGTGGGGTACATAAAGGTAATAATAATTAATAAAAAAAATAAAAAGGAAAGAAAAAAAAAAATAGAAAATATGATCCAAATGGAATATGAACGATCGATTTGGCAAGATCTATCTATCCCGTCAATCTCTCCGTTCTATTCTCGTTCCTGTTGATCTCGATATAATAAGAAAATGCCATACGTCGTTAGTATGTTAAAATAACGTAAAATAAGTATGCAACAACTATTCCCACGTAATAGTATATCCGAAGGGGCATTACGATCACGTACAAAGGTGGACGTATATAATACGTCTAAATGCTTTTATGCAACCAAGGATAAACGCACGAATACATGTAAACAAGTAAATACGTAAGGTAGTTTATATACCCCCACCGGTATATCCAAATACCGAATACACCGAATAAAGAACATTTCTTCGGTGCCGAGAACGAACAGGCGCAAAAAGGTAAGGTCACCGTACGAAAACGGATCGTGAGAACGATTTTTGATAGAGACAGAGACAGAGACAGAAAATGAGAGAATGAGAGAGAGAGAGAGAGAGAGAGAGAGAGGCACGTTGATCGGTGAACGGGTCCGCGGGTCTCTTTGGGCCCTATAATTTGCACTTCCGTTCTCATACACGAAGTCTTATTACACAATGTGCTTAGAGAGTGAGATGGAATGGGGCGGAGGTTAGGGGTGGGGTAGCGGGAGAGGGATGCGGGAGGTACCCTGGGGGAATGTTGATGATGATGACGGGAAAGAGGAGGGGTAGAGGGAGGTCGTGGGGTAAAATGCCCCCAGTGGACCACGGTGTAACGTGGATGTAGTTGTTACCCTCTCTCTCTCTCTCTCTCACTCTTTCTCAGGTGTTCAACCAGACCGAATTCTATTTGGAAACGTCGTACTTCGTAAGGGTGGCTTTTACGTTCTCGCGAATTCTCTCTCGAGAAAAAGAGAGAGAGAGAGAGAGAGAGAGAGAGAGATGTGTACGCGTGTAACCTGATGCCGTAAGCAGGTGCCTCTCTATTCGTAGGTAGGAACAATCGTTTGTATAGGGAAAAAGAGAGGCTTTTAATGTAGTGACTTTGAAATGGGGGGAGAGAGAGTGAGAGAGAGAGAGAGGGGTGGGGGGAAATGGGGTTTCGAAGAGCGACTTTTACGAACGAACCGAACGAACTTAACGCACGACGACGGACGACGGTACGATTATTCGAATAAGGGAGAGAGAGGAACCCTCTTGAGTTCCCTTTAGATTCTCTCTCTCTCTCTCTCTCTCTCTTCTCTTTTTCCTCTTCTCTTCTTTTCTCTATCACTAAGCTACGATATGCGATTTCACGTCGATCCTTTGGCGCGAGTCAACGAGCTCTGTTTTCAGTCCTTCACAACGTACCTCTCTCTCTCTCTCTCTCTCTCTTCTTCTTCTTCTTCTTCTTCTCCTCTATCCACACACACACACATCATACACACACACATACATACATACATAACATACATAAGTAAGTATAAAAACGCTTAGCGCACGTGCTCTCTTCTCGTGCAATCTTTTTTTTTATTTTTTCTTTTCATTCAATTCGAATGACTCTCTCTCTCTCTCTCTCTCTCTCTCTCTCTCTCTCTCGTCTTCTCTAATTGATACTATACAACCAATGACGACATGCTCCAGGCGATATTACGTACCTACTTACCTACCTACCTACCTACCTACCTACCTACCTATCTCCCTACCTTACTCCACCCCACCCCATTCCACCCCATCCCATCCCTCCTCAACCCCGTACTCTCCCTCCACTACTCAGCATGGATCGAACCGAACTAACATTCGCGGATTTTTCTTCTTTCTTCTTACCGACGGCGATGACGGTTGAATATTCTTCCAATGTACATTTACGTACGTCGTCGTCGTTGGTCTCTCTCTCTCTCTCTCTACGTGTTACGCATTCAACTGCCTTCGAGCATTCCTCTCTCTCTCTCTCTCTCTCTCTCTTTTCTCTCTCTTTTCTCTCTTGCTTTTATTATTAACGCGAGAGTCACACGGTGAGCGTCACCATTCAACGTTGATCGTCCGATCAAGATTTGGATTCTATTCTATGCCGATTCACTACCAACGGTTTTTCATTCTCCAACATAGAAATTGTCCTTTCTTATTCCCCTTTTTCTTTTCTTTTCTTCTTCTTCTTCTTTTTCTAACGAAAAGTTTAATATATCATTAGTCGCGTTACCTATGTATTTCGCAAAGAATTCGACCGAGCGGAAGATGAGAGGAGGGAATAACGATTGGTAAGTTACGACGGGTATTAATTTGTTTCGGATAAAATTTGTACGAAAAGGACACTTTATATATATATATACAAACATCGATGTAACTTCGTATCTTTTTTCGTCGAAATATATGGTATAGTACTACTAGTTTTTATTTCTATTTATTTTTTTATTCTTTTCTTCTTTTCTTTTTGTTGTTCAATTTGTCATCATTTTCACGATTTATCGATCTCGTTTCTTCCTTTGAACGAATGGACTAGACCTTCTATTCTCTTTCTCTCTTTCACTTCTTCACGAACAGGAAAGGAAGACGAATATATTAAATTCCGTTCTATCAATCGTTCGAAACAACACCGAATTAATATTCGATTCCAAGGTTAAAAGAAGAATTCGGTGTGAGGACCGAATCTCTCCGTAAGAGGAATAGCAAGCTTGACCCTTCCCTCGTTTTAATCCTCTCTCTCTCTCTCTCTCTCTCTCTCTCTCTCTATTTTAAACTTCTAATCTCCTTCTCTTTTTTTTCCTTTCTGATACCTGCGAAACCGAGTTTACACGCGAAGGCACGCGGCGTTTAACAAGCATTAGCTTTGTCACCGTGTTACTTCAAAGGGATATTCGTTCATTCCCTTGCATTCTCACGAGGCCCCTTATTTCTTCTCCTCTTCTTTTTTCTTTTTTCCTTTTTTTTTTTTTTCAACGATCATCATTTGTTCTCTCGCATTATTCAAATTCCAAAAGGGATCTTCCTTTCTTCTTCGAAATTTATTAAATTTCGAAGGAAGATAAAGAAAGGAATTTTTTTCGTCCAAATAAGAAGCAATGAGAAATTAAAATAAATAAATAAATTTAAATATATATATATATATATATACTCGTGTAAAAGTGAGAATAATAAAAGTAAAAAAATTTGCAGTTATCGTTAATTATAAATGTAAAATAATTGATATATTAACGAATATCAATAATATTCCCTATGGCACCGTTCTCTTAACATTCATTCGAATATCGTCGCGAATGAAAATGTATTTATTTATTTATTTATAATTAATAAATTAATTAATTTATTTATAATAATTTCTATAATAATAAGAAGAATAACAACTATTATTATTATTATTATTATTATTATTATTATTATTATTATTATTATTATTATTATTATTATTATTATTATTGCTATTATATTCATCATTATTATTGTTAATATCCTTAGAAATTTTCGATAACGATAAAATATAACGTGTATGTATGTATGCATGTATATAAGGTATGTATGTAGGTAGATAGGTTATCTTACCGGACCTATACGATGATTCGTCATCGAAAGACAGATAAGATGCGTAGGCAACATTCAAACTCATATTCACGTGGTAAATACTAAACATGCGCGTTGGTAGATTGTTTATAGCGGAATTCTTTGGAGAAGCGTAGGATCGTACACGCGGTTAACATTGGGGATAACTCGTTCTTGCACGGAACACATCCCGAAGGAATCGCTCGTGAATCAAACAGGAGAGAAAGACCGACAGACGCTGAGAGAGACAGAGAGAGAGAGAGAGAGAGAGAGAGAGAGAGAGAGAGAGAGATATGCTCTCTCCTTTATCTCTTTCTTTCTCTTTCACTCACTCACTCATACACTCACACAAACACTTTTTCTTTCTCTCACTTTCACACTCACATACAATCTCTCTCTCTCTCTCTCTCTCTCTCTCTCTCTCTCTGTCTTTCTCTCCCTCTTTTCCCCCTTTTTCTTTTTTCCTAATGTAAGAAGATTGTCAATTCTCATGGGTTCAATTAGCCGTCGCAAAGACGTGTCAGCTTAAATGGAAATCTATAGTACATGGAAAACTAGAAAGGAGGATGACAAAGTAAATCATCCAATGACAGTTTGCATTGTTACTCTTAACCGTTAAGTTTTGAAATGGGTTTTTGGAATGTATTGAAATTAGGTATGACTTATTGGGGTCGTCGGTAAATTTTCACAAAGCGAACATTTGTCGTCAAATGAAAATAGATTATTTTGTGAAAGTACCACGGTCGTATACTTTCGAATGTTCTCGGGTCTCGTTGCGGCTAGAATGCTTCTCGTAATATTTTTATTTCGTCGCGTTGATTCTCAAATAACACGAAAAGAAAAATCGTATTGGATCGGGTCATGACTGTTATCGATAACGTTACTTTCGATGGAGATCTTCTCCGTTTTCTTTTTTTTTTTTTTCGTTTTTTGTTATTCTTTTATACCTTTTCTTCACGCATCAAAATCTTGAGAATGCACATTGATTGATCATTTTTAATAACTGCACAAAAATTGTATATTATCTTTCTACTATATTTCGTTATACTTTATATACTTAATACTGCAGTAATCAAAGTATACAGACACACATATATATATATATATATATATATACATATATATAAAATAATATTTAATAGTATTCTCTTACTACTTTTACATGTAACATATAATTCTATAACGTGATATAGAATATAACGTAATAATGATATACATCTCGATAATCTATCTAACTAATCTAATCTAACAAAATAATAATTTCATAGACGCAACGTGCCAAAACCTATATACAGTTATGTGTATATAAATATATATATATCAAATAAGAAAGAACGAGAAGAGATGCGTAGAGGAAAAGAGCAAAAAAGAGAAACAAAACAAAACAAAAAAAAAAAAAAAAGAAAAAGAAAAGAAAGCTAAGCTATAGTCCAAGAGTCAAGTTGGACTTAGGAAAAGGAAGAATCGCGGTCGTGTAAGAGGACAATAAAAGTAAAAATCTGTAAGATATGTGAGTAATAAAAGTGGACAATGGTGGGGCAAATTAATATTAAGGTGAGCCTGGTTTCTTTCTATATCTATCTATCTTTCTCTTTCTCTTTCCCATTCTCTTTCTCTCTTTGGCAGAAGCAGAAGAAGAAGAAGAAGAAGAAGAAGAAGAAGAAGAAGAAGAAGATGCAGCAGCAGCATCCAGCGAGTTTGTCCTGGATACGAGTGCTCTCTTGGATCGAGAAACGAACGGAAAAGAAAGAAAGAAAGAAAGAAAGAAAGAAAAAGATAATACGAAAGAGAGAAGAAGACAGAGATAGAGAGGCAAAGAGGATGGAGAGTGGGAGGGGATACGAGTAGGGACAGTAATTTATCAAACGTAGATAGGAATCTCCACGGTCGCGTGCACCAGCCGGATTAAGTATTGTCGTCCCATTCTATGCGTTCAATCGAAGATTATTTTCCCCGTGTCGTGAATTTCATATTTCCAACGAAATTTCGTCAAGAGATGGGACGTTCGTTTCTTTCGTTTCGCGTTCGATCGCGCCTATATTTATTTTTTTAATTTTTTTCTACTCTCTTTCTGCCCAGCGTCATCGTCGTCGTCGTTGTCTTCGATGGAAAGCTTATTTCAAAGAATGATCGACGAGATGAAAAAAAAGAAGGGAGAGTTACTAATCGATCGATCGATTTATTTCGAATAAAATTCGATCGGATCGGATCGGATCGGATCGGATCGGATCGGATCGGATCGGATCGGATTGGATTGGATTGGATTGGATTGGATTGGATTGGATTGGATTGGATTGGTCAATTGTTTTACCATGGTTAAACGTAGCCAGCCAAAAATGCCAGACATACCAGCGGGCGCGCGCCCAGACGCCGCCTGCCCCTCGTAGAAAAATAATGGGAGACGAGAGAGAAAGGGAAAGAGTCAGAGGGAGAGAGGGAAAGAGGGAGAAAGAGGAAAAAAAGAGGATCGAACGATCAAGGGGTTGAAGCTCAATGGATATGGGATTACGTGGACGTCCTTTCTATAAGACTATCCCTATTTCTATCCTTCCTGCTCTTAGCTACGTTTATACTTCATCATCTTTTCGAAGCACGTCAAATATTTTTATTAGTATCCTTGTGATGTATCCTGTTCATTTTTTTGTTTGTTTGTTGTTCTTTCTTTGTTCGGATTCGATGTTACTATCTTTTTGTGTCCTTTTATTCTTTTTTATTTCTTGCTCTCTTTTCCTTGATATTCTCTTTTTCTTTCTTAGTATTATTATTATTATTATTATTATTTTATTTTCTTTTTTTTTTTTCTTTTTAATAACAAAACTAATTATGTTATACCGTTTGACGTGTACGTAATATATGTACATGCAATTTACCTGAGCTTGCAATAATTTGTTCACCGAAATACTTTATTCTTTTTTTTTTTACATCGTCATTATACGATATAGAATAATTCAATGTCGAAATTTAGTCCCGTGTTGTGTGTCTTTCAATGAAAAATATATCTTTAATTTCGAAATAGGAAAGATAGAGAGAGAGAGAGAAAGGAGAGAAAAAAAAAGAAAAATTTCGACTCGCCCGTTAGCTCGATTTATTTTCGAACGTTCGGAAAACAATTTCGCGATACTCGATAATCGTTTATCGACGTAGTGTTGGGTTCGTTGGAAGGAGCGTGAAGACAAAAAAAAAGGAAAAGAGAAGAAGAAAAAAGAAAAGGAAAGGAAAGAAGAAAGAAAAGAAGGGGCGTAGCAATTGAATATGTAACTCGATTTGGTCGGGACCGGGTGCAAATCGGCAAATTTTATTCCGTCGGTTCTACATCTGTTAGATAAAGATATCGAAGAGACAAAGATCGAAATCGAACGAGAGAACCCTCTTTTAAGAGGACGAAAGCGTGCACGGGACAAGTCTCAACGGTTTAATACCACTACCACTCACTACCACTGTTGTTACCACCACTACCGTCGTTGCTACTATTACTACTACTACTACTACTACTACTACTACTACTACTACTACTACTACTACTATTACTACTACTTGTTTGCGTCGTTAAAGGGTGACAAGTGGAAGGACAGACGGATTTGATATCGGACAATGTAACTACCCGCTGGTAATAATTAACTATATTCTTCCGCATGATTTTCCATTCGTCCATGCGCGTTCATCGCGCGTATGTTACTGTCGTCGTCGTTCAACCAAAAATGAAAAAAAAAGAAAGAAAAAATAAAAAAAAGGAAAGGAAAATTAGTCAACGAAAGAGAGACGACGTGTCGTTACTGAGTAACATAACGGTTAACAGTTAAAGAATTTCTTTTCTTCTCTCTCTTTTCTTTTTTTTTTTTTTTTTTTTTATAAAAATTGAAAGTACTGATCAACCCTTTCGCACGAATTCAATTCGGAATAATCAAAAAGAAACGGAAGAAAAAAGAGGAAGAAGAAGGAGGAAATAATCGGATGACAACCGATAGGATCGTTCAAGCAGGTACGATAGATTTTGTTTTTTTTTTTTTTCGAGAAAAGAGAAAAGAAAAAAAGAAAACGAAAAATTCTCTCGTCGAAACATATCAACCTATGCGTTATCTCGCATAATTAAGCGCTCTAATCGTATCGATTACGAACGATCAATTTGCAAGTGGATTCGATGGGAACTAATGGCCAAACTACCAATCTGATTGGTCGAACCGTCGAGGCTTTTCAAACGAGATATGCATTAAACGAATATAATAATAAAATTAATACTATCGTGGTGGTTTCTATTAACCGTGTGATTTACATCGTACGTTATCGGCGTCGATTAATTAATGTCAGAGGTCACGAAGTTAGAATGAGAGAGAAAGAAAAGGAGAAAGAAAAAGAGAAAGACGAAAAGAGAGAGAGAGAGAAAGAGAGAGAGAGAGAGAGAGAGAGAGAGAGTATCGATAGCGTGCTTGAGTAAAAAGATCAACCAACGATTGGAAAAAAAGAATAGTAAACTGAATAGAGAGGGAGAGAGAGAGAGAGAAAGAGAGAAGAAAGGAAAGAAAAAAAAATTACAGAAAAATAAAAACAAGAAGAAGAAGAAGAAGAAGAAGAAGAAGACAAACTCGAAGAGTTCTCCCTCGACGTTTTTCGAGACACGAGATGGTCGAAGCACGCGGCGTGTCTTCGATAATAAATTTATAATTCATTCAACGTGCACGCCAACAAATTACGCGCGTCAACACAAGCGCAAACCGAAATAAAGAGGAAGAGAGAGAGAGATAGATAGATAGATAGAGAGATAGTTATATATATATATATATATATATATATATATATAGAGAGAGAGAGAGAGAGAGAGAGAGAGAGAGAGAGAGAGAGAGTATGGTTCGAAGGTAGGAGAAGAGAAGGTCGCTTTGATCGCATAAATCTCGCGTATTTGGCGGCTTGCCGCGGCGTGAAGGCTTCTAACGATATATTCTGATATAATTAAAACAATAAATAAGATGGCGTCCTACAGCGAGCGACGGGGGTCGAGATCTAGCTTCGTTTCTTCCCCCCTCTCTCCTCTCCTCCTACCCTCTCCCCGAACCACCCACCCACCCTATACTCTCTCTCTCTCTCTCTCTCTCTTTCCGTCTTATCGTATCGTTTTATATCCTTCGTTCGATCCTACGGAAGTTGTGTTGTATCGATGTATTAGTGATTAGAAACGAGTCGCGAACGATCCTGTTGTCGCTTTACGAGAAAAGTAAACGAAACTTTGAGATATTCAAATACGTATACGTATACCGTGTGTGTGTGTGTGTGTGCGTCTCTATGTAAAATGTAAATAATCGTTAAATAATTTTTCCTAACGATTTGATCGTGTAAATGTTATACCTAACCGTGCTCCCTGAAACGTGAGGATTATTAGATGGTACGTACTATAATGTAGGCTAATCTAATGCAACGTTGTTGTTCCATCGACTCGATAGAATCTTTACGATTACTGGTTACGCATTAAAGTAATTATTTTCTTCGGTGAATCGCGTTCGTGACCGTTCTGAACGAGCTATTATTTATTTGTTTATTTATTTATTTTTTGTTTTATTTTATTTTGTTCGTTCTATTTATTAATTTATTTTTCTTTCTTTTTTTATTTATTTATTTATTCGTTTCTCGACGGTCTATAGGGGGATCTCCGGGATTGCTTGTCCGCTCAGATTGGATGTATAATAATTATAATGAGCGAGTCACGTTTAGTAATGATCGTGTTTGAATATTTTTTTTTTTTATTTTTTTTTTTTTAAGTCACCGTAGGGAAATGTGTGTATTTTATATATTTTTTTTTATTCTCGTTCGAGTTAACAAAATCATGATTTGTATTTTTTCTTCTTCTTCTTCTTTTTCTCTTTCTCTTTTTTTTTCTATTTATAGAATAGCAAACAACTTTACAATTATTATTGTAAGATATACCAATATATATATATATATATATATATATATATATATATATATATTATTTAGGAAGGGGTCGAAGGGTACTGAGGCGAAGACCTTACTATTAGTGGAAGCGTGACCGAGGGCGTGGCAAGGCTTAATTACTGCTTAAACGGAAGTCTACTCCGCCTACCAAAGTATAAACCATCATAATCCTCTACCGACTACTCTTCTTCTTCTTCTTCTTCTTCTTCTTCTTCTTCTCTTTCTTCTTCTTCTTCTTCTTCTCCGGACCTGTTACCCTCCGAAAGTATTATGGTTATAGAGGTTGGCCCTTTTCGTAAAGTGAGTTAGCCACTGGTAAATTACACGTTTGTTTTAATTCTGATCCGGTTCTAGCTCCTCCTCATTCCCCCTTTAACACCATTGATTTATCGTTTTATCCTTGTTTTCGAATTAAATGGAAAACAAAAAGTATCATAATATCTCTCGATAAGGATTTGTCCTTTATTTATATTTTTTTTTTTTTAATATAAATCGATTATAAGGCAAAATTTTTGAATGACTCTCTCTCTCTCTCTCTCTCTCTCTCTCTCTATCTATCTATCTATCTATCTATCTATCTATCTATCTCTATGAAATGATATCGTACAGAATCGTTTTCGTAAGATTTATTTTCTTTGCAAAAAATAAAAAGGAAAAGAAATAGAAAAAAATTATTATGCACACTTACTTGTGGACAGATAACGCGCGCGTTTGCCTTGTCATTAATATCAGATACAATCGATATTAAGATACTCGACATTAGAACGTTTCTAATCACGTATCCACGTTTAAAGTTATGTATTAACATAACCCACGTGGACGGTTAAATTTTTCTATCGATATATCGAGCATTATTTTCTTTCAATCGTATTCACGTTGATTCGTTGTTCCGATTATCAGATAGATCAGATAGAGGAGAAAAATATATCATACCTATTACACGCTCGAATAATGAATATAATTTTCGTAAGCGCATATGTGCGTTAGGAATCTTACGTCATAGATTTCATTCGGATCGAACGAATTTCGTGAATTAAAAATCGAGACACGCGCGATAACGGCCGATCGAGAAAAGACGAAGAAAGAGAAAAACGAAGAAATTGAAAAACAAACAAGAAATATTATCTTCGTGCGTATCAAAAAGAAATCTCATAAGTCGGCATTGACGTCGTACAGACGGCCGGCGTCCGAGTAAGATCGAGAAGGAATTTTTTTTTTTTTTTTTTTTTTTTTTTTTTAATATAAAAAGAAAAGGAAAAATAAACGAAACAAAAATAAAACACGTGCGAAATAAAAACGCTAGTAATTAGACAAATCGTAAGTAGAAAGAGAGAGAGAGAGAGAGAAAGAGAAGGAGAGAGAGAGAGAGAGAGAGAAGAAAGAAAAAGAAAGAATTGAAGGAAAGAAGAGGTAGAGGAGGAAGAAGAAGAAATCGGAGAAAACAAATAGGACGCCAATTTATTTACCGAGAACGGCATATAGCCTTTCAATCATAACGATAACGACCTTCTCGTTTTTCTTTATTTTTTTTTTTTTTTTGCTCCTGTTTTCTTTTTTTTTTCATTTTTCATATACCTTTCCTTTTTCTTTCTCTTTAACCTCTTTTCTCTCTCTCTCTCTCTCTCTCTCTCTCTCTCTCTCTCTCTCTCAACGAAGAAGAAGCAAAGGCAGCCACAATTCCGAACTCGTTAAAGTTCTTAACCACTTCTTACGGGGATTTACCTCCTCCCTCCCCCCACCCCACCCCCCGTCCGTTACAGCGTTGTTTCCTTTTTGCGCGGGAAATTATCCTAATTTCATCCGTGGGCCCCCATGCAATTCCTCGCTGACGTTGGACCGGTCGTTTTTTTTCTCCCCCCCCCCCACCCCCCCCCCACCCCTTACGGTCGAATAAACCAACCAACCAACCAACCAACCAACCAACCACGCTTATGTTCTTCGTTTCGTTCCCGTTCATTGTTCTTCCACGCCTGCCAATTCTACGCTCATCGGGAGACGTTGAACAAGGTAAACGAGCAATCGTCCTCATATCTGATCGATTCGCTCCGTTTCGACTATTTCAAATTGTTCACGTTCGTTCTCGTTTCGTTCAAACAAATCACTTAATTATATTTATTACCTCATGCGTTTATAAGTGTGTATGTATGTATGTATGTATGTATGTATGTATGTGTATATATATATATATATATTTATTTTCTTTTTGTTTTTCCATTCGACGTCCTACATTTATCATTTTGTTATTAGTGTAAACTTTATTTGTTTTGTATTGATTGATATATATGATCGGTACATAATAATTATTTTATTATCGTTATAATATGATAATATGTATATATATATATATATGTATATGTATGTGTATTTATTGGTAGGTATATAAATATTGTAATATTTATTATTATTATTATTATTATTATTATTATTATTTTATTGTTTAATTAGAAACATTAAATTGTGTGTGTGTGTGTGTGTATATATATTAGTATTTAAATATAAATATTAAAGTTATTAATTTTTACAAGTATATACGAATCAAATTTAATAATACGAAAATTATAAAATACAAATAAAATTATTAATTACCTACATATATATATATATATTAATATATTGTTACAATATAATATTATTAATATAAAAGTCTCGCAATCGGTATGTTAACGCGATTTGTTTTTTTTTTTTTTGTTGTCAATACTACATTATTTTTCTCGGATCAACGTGAAATTCGATATAAATTCTCGTCGAGTTACTAGATTTTTTTAATGATCGTAGAGCAATGTCAAAGAACGAATAAAATATATCGAGTAGATGGTACCTATCCTAATTCTATTTCGAAAACATGGAATTATTTATGAAGATATGAATATATATTCGAATATACGGGCTACGTATCTATATATATATATATATATATATATATATATATATATATATATAAAAGTATAATGGCGAGGACCTTTTACGAGAAGTATCCTCGAGTAGCTGCTAGCCGAGTGGTTTGAATCGATTAAACGATAATCGAGTATATAAGTCCTTATTGGAAAACTCAAGAGAACCAAATAGATAATAGTCTTACATAGTTACAAGAAAATTCTATCTATCTATCTATCTATCTATCTCTCTCTCTCTCTCTCTCTCTTCTATTCTATATACAAATCCTATTAACTCGATCCTCTTTGGTAATATAATTAGCAATGAAATAGAACGAGAGATAGATAGATAGATAGATAGATAGATAGATAGATAGATAGAAAGGGGAACCAAAAGAGAGAGAGAGAGAGAGAGAGAGAGAGAGAGACGAAGAGAAGGTACGTGTTAAAGGAAACAAGATTAGTATTGAACGTGTCACGGTTAATCACTTGCGGTTGTGTCTAGTTAATTCGGTAACTCTTCGAGAAAATTCGTTCCCGGTGAAATGGAATCGTACCAATTAAAATACCATATCATCAATAGGGCTCGATAGAAACCAATTAATTTCAATGACAGTACAATATATATTATTATACAGTTTGGTTGTACTTGTTGTATTAATTATTGTCAATTGAATTAAACAAATAAATAACGTGCGAGATGATCGTATCGTAAATTAAATCGAACAAATATATCTCCGATGGATCCGTACAATGTACGTGATAAATGTAATAAATATAATTTCGTATATGTGTAAAATAACGAATGAATTGATCGTTATCGCGTTGAATCGTATGAAGGATAATCTAGATGGTGTATTCGTGATATTTTCGAAACATACTTTTTGTTCTTTTTTTTTTTTTCTTTCTCTTTTCTTCCACGTTATTATAATTAACATTACTTGTGCACGACGAAATTCAATCGGAGA
Source organism: Dolichovespula sylvestris (assembly GCA_918808275.2). NCBI lineage: Eukaryota > Metazoa > Arthropoda > Insecta > Hymenoptera > Vespidae > Dolichovespula > Dolichovespula sylvestris. The sequence continues at coordinate 8,075,988 of OU964966.1, forward strand.
TCGTCTTTAGTTCCCTGTGAAACGGTACTTCAATGAAATGAAATTTAAACGAGGGGAGAGGGGATGGTGTTGATAAAAAAAAAACCATCGAGATACCTTCGAGCTTCAATGAAATAAGAAGATAAATAAATAAATAAATAAATAAATAAAGAGATAAATAAAAGATATGAAATAATTTGGTAGGAAGGTAGAAACGAGAACAGTTGAATTAGTAAATCGCTAAGAGACTCTTTTTTCGTCCCTTTTTCTTTCCTTTATTTCTCTCACTCCCTTTCTCTTTCTTTTCCTTCATTTCTATTCCTGTATATATCTTAATTCCGTTTCATTAGGGCTGGACACGAAGGAAGCACGCCGTAACCCGATTAGCAAGATTCGCAGGATAGGCGAGAATACGAGAGAAAAAGGGCGCGTTTGTTGGAGGAAGAAGGAAATAAAAGTAAAAATAAAAAAAAAAAAAAAGAAGAAGAAAAGACGAAAGAAAAGTAGAAGAAGTCGCTTTTCACCCGTTTAAAAACGTGCCTCGCGGACTAACATGGCAGGGCGGCCCATTTAATTACAATTTAATTAAAAGAGGCAACTTTTCTTCGACCCTATCTCCAACAGTTTCTTACTTACTTACTTACTTACTCACTTACTTACTTTCTTTCTTTCTTTCATTCTTTCATTCGTTCAGTTCGTACATTCATTCTTTCTCAACTTCGAAGTAATATACAACATGAACGATAAATTAATAAACCCTTGGCCGTTAACGTTACCACAGTGTTTGTTATCTTCTCTACCGAGTTGGTAATTTCGAAATATACGAGACGTTCGAGTTTGTTGTGCGATAATAAGTCAGTAATTTAAATAAGAAAGGAGAGAGAGAGAGAGAGAGAGAGAGAGAGAGAGAGAGAAAGTGGTAACAACCGATCTTACTAAAAAAAAAAAAAAAAAAAAGAAAAGAAAAAAAAAAATATATATATATATAATATACATACATACGTACATAAATTTTTCTTCTTATTCCTTTTTTTTTTTTCTTTTTTTGTATATCTCACTAACGCGCGTGAGATTTTCAAAACGATAATTATTATCAAGAATACGAGTGTACAATACCTTTTCTCGTAAATATCGAGCAATAAATAAGTCCTTCGTCGTTTGCACCACCTCTTCTTTCGACGCAGAGGTTCGTTAATATCAAGAAAAAAAATAAAAAATAAAAAAGTACGATCGAAGAAAGAAAAAGAACTATAATAAATCTAACGTCGATCGAATCGTCGAAATTTTCACGAACGTGGAATCTTTCGTTGTCGTTCATATTGATTATCATTATATATTTCGTTTATTTCTTTCGATTTATTTCATCGTACTACGAGACGTTAACGTTAACGCGTATTATACGTGTTCTCCTCGCGTTCTTATCCGTGTTTCGCGTTCCTCGCGTATTTTTTATTATCAATGAAGGACGAGATTTAAACGCGCGTGGGCGCGAGCTCGAGCGCGAGAGCGCGAACGTGCATGCGACAGGAAGAATAAGGTAGAGCAAAGCCGAACTTAAGCTCGGCTTAGACGAATCGCCCAGCGGGTGTCTAAACGCCGATGTAATCGTACTACGTTGAGGATACACTTTGGTAGCCTATATCTTTCTATTTCGTTCTTCGTTGTTTTTTTTTCCTCCGTCTCTCTCTCTCCCTCTCTCTCTCTCTTTTATTTATTTTATTTCTCTTTTCCTTTGTCTACCGTTCATTCACTCGTTCACTCGTTCTCATTCGACGATCGTCGAAAGTTTTGGATACTTTTTGTCCGTACATTTCATTTTCATTTTTATTTTTATTTTTATTTATTTATTTTTTTTTTGTGTTCTTTTGTTTCTCATCTCATTCCAATAAAATTTCTTCCACGTTTTCCCTTGCACTCTCGATCATTACTTCGAGGGTTTTACAAGGGACAATTTTTTCGCTCCCTTCGATTCTTTCTTTGCGCTTTTATTTGCACCATTCGCGCAAGGGTAAAAACGACGATTTTCGTTATTTTGATAAGAAACGAAAGACCGGTCGCGGATATTAAAACTTACTTCTTCCTCTCCTTTCCTTTTACTTTTCCTTTAATTTTTCTCTTTTGAGACAGCTTTTTGCGCGTTTCCACGGGAGCGATTATAAATTCAAGTTGAAACTTATAATCGTGTTTGTTTTAATTAGAACCGCAGCGTGCGTCGGTCTCATTTAAGACTTATAGTTAAGACCGTATCTCCTCTCCTTCCCTCCTCACCTCTACCCTCTCTCTCTCTCTCTCTCTCTCTCTCTCTCTCTCTCTCTCCCAACCCCTTTCCATTCTTCTCTTATATAGTTCGTGGCTGAACGATCGCGGTTCGTACGAGCAACGTTCATTTCGTTTGAGGAATTAGGATGTTAATAAAGCATTATTTATTGTTACGTTAATGCTTCCAGTTAAGCTCGCGTGCCCGCGTTCGCACGTCCATGAAATAAAATATTCGTTCGATTTAATATTTAACGAGTAGGCACGCCTATTGTAACGTAAAAAAAAAAAAAGAAGAAAAAAAAAAAACTTAATTACGTCAGGCATGACAACGTCGTACGATTTATCGATCGAACCGATCGATGGTCCAAGAAATAACGAACGAACATATTGTCGAGCGGAAGAAATTCACGAGGTAGACATTTTTTATTTCATTTCCTTTCGTTCTTTCTTTTTCATTTTTCATATTTTTCATAATAAAATTTCAACGACACTAAGGGACGCCTGTTCGTTGCAAATTAATCAATGAACGTCGATTTACGATGCCGTTTAAATTCGTTAATTAATTCGATCGAAGATCAACGAAATGGAAAGAAGGAAAAAAAGAAAAAAAGAAAAGAAGAAGAGATCTCGTCGTGCGGAAGAAATCGACGAAGGAGAGACATCGTTCGTTTTCTTTTTATTCGTTCTTTTTTTTTGTTTCCTTTTTTCTTTTTTACTTTATTACTTTTTTTTTCGCTTTCTCTCTCTCTCTCTCTCTCTCTCTCTTCTCTCCTCCGTCCTCTTTATCTTCTTCCCTCCTTTCACGAGTGTTGTCACATCATCTAACGTAATAACGATAAAGTAGGAAAAAGTAGGGTCAGATTTAACGCGGATAGATTTCAAATCGCTGCAAATCCTATTTCGCGCATCGTTCGTCTTAACAATGGTTATTATCGTCGCGCGCTTCAGTCCACCGGTTGCCGGTCGACCTTTGCGTCACCAAGAGGAGAGGAACCCTTCTCTACGATTTTCACCACGTGACACCGAACAAGTTTAACGTCAGAACGGATGAGAGAGCAAAACTCTGTGTAATCGTCTTCTCTCGTCGTAGATCGTCGTCGTGTCCTAGGATTACCGAAAACCTTTTGAGTCTTTTTTTTTTTTTATCTATACATATATATATATATATATATATATTTATATATCTATCTCGCGGCAATCGGGATTAACGTCGAGTGCGTCCGCGTGACAAACTCTAATCCTCTCATTTATTTTTTAATTCCATACGGTGCTTGCGTTTGTATCTTCGTCCTCCTTTTGTTTCCTTTTATCTCTCTTTTTTTCTCTTCCTCTTTCTTTGTTATTTTTTTTTTCTTTCTTTCCTTTCGTCCTCTCCTTTTATCCTTTACGTTATGTAAATTATACAGAGAACAAGGACGATAGAAAAGAATGGAAACGATAGAAAAGAGTCGAATGAAACGAATCTCTTGGATACGTTGAAAGAGGGAAGAATAAATAAATAAATAAATAAACAATATTACCGTGCGAACGATGATTGTTATCATAATTTTGTTGTAGGGTACTTTATTATCGACTCGAGCTCGTGTATTATACTTGTCCATACGTGTACGTGACACGGGAGAAATTATCTTCGATGATAACGCAGAAATTATCCACCGAGGGAGATGCGTTATCTTTCGTCGGTAAAATAGAAATCTTGTGATACCTTTCATCGATAAAGTAGAAATCATTCTCGTCGGATAATACACTTTAAGATCGATAATTGTCAACGCGCTTTGCTTATACTTTCTGTTATCATATACGGCCAGTGTTTATCATCATTTAACTTAAATTAATTAACTGAATGTATAAAATATAATAATAAGTAAGAAACGAATTTATTTCGATCGTATTCGATCAAAGGAAATTGGAAATACCGTTAATGATCTTGGTAGTCTTATAAATAGTAATTTCTTTCAAATTAATTAATTTTATTTCGTTAGAAATATTCGTGAACATGACAAACGGTGAAATTATGAATAATAGGGAAATAAAAAATACCATCTCGCTTTGTCTCTCTCTCTCTCTCTCTCTCTCTCGCTCTCTCGCTCTCTCTCTCTCTCTCTCTCTCTCTCTCTCCTCTCTATCTCCTATTTTCTTTTTTCTCTTCTTCGAGGCGCCATTTTATCGGAGATATATTATATATTATTATTCTCTTTCTTTTTTTTTTTGGTTGCTCGTGTTGTCGTCGCTTTTTTTCCCATTTTTTTTCTTTTTTTTCATTTTTTTTTTTTCTTCTCAAATCGTCTCTCATATTACAAAAAAAGGTATGCGCTTGAAAATATATATATAACATGAAAGGTGAGACACCGATTGAAATGCAACGAGATCATTGAATCACTTTATTGTCACACGCCATGTCTGGCATCGGGGGTAGCTTTTTTATCTGGTATATTATACTAGATACAGTCACTAACGCGTTTTATATTAATCGCTTCGTGCCATCCCGCCACGAACTCTCATCGAGCGACAACAGCGAAATATATATTTTTTTTCTTTTCCTGTTCCTTATTTTGTTTTCTCTCGTGTTCAGTTTAGAGTGTGTGTACACGTGTACGTGTATGCTTATATGTACTGTGTAATATATATGTATGTATGTATGCATGTGTGTGTGTGTGTGTGTGTGTGTGTGTGTGTGTGTTTTCATTTCCGTCTTTCTTTGTTTCTTTTTTTTCGTTTTTTCTTTTTGCGACTTCTCACTTTTTTTCCTCTATATAATATTTTTTGCCACGTATATACCATCACGTTACTTCTCGCGAAGATCGATCGATCGATCGATCAATTTATTTATTCATTCATTCATTCATTTATTTGTTTATTTATTTATTTATCTTCGTTTCTCTTTCTTTCTATCGTTCCTTCTCTTGTTGTTGCTCTTGTTATTTTTGTTGTTGTCGTTGTGTTGTGATCGTGTGGTGTGGTTGATGATGTTGTTGTTGTTGTTGTTGTTGTTGTTGTTGACGTTGTTGTTGTTGGTTTGTATCTCTCTTCTCCTCCTAACGTGTTCCTCGCACACACACGCACACGACGCGTATCATCATTCTCGGACCTCGGCACTTCGGACTGTCTTCTCATGTTTTCTTTTTCCTCTTTTTTTTTTTAACATTTTATTCCTTTTATTATGATTATTATTATTATAATCATTATTATTATAATTATTATTATAATTATTATAATTATTGTTATCATTATTTTTATTATTAATATTATTAATATTAATGTTAATATTATTATTATTATTATTAGTAGTAGTAGTAGTATTATTATTATTATTATTATTATTATTATTATTTTTATTTATTATTATTAATATTAGTTTCTTTCTTTCTTTCTGTTTTTCTTTTAACTCTCGTTTTCCTTTGTTTTTTTCAAAAACACCTTTGTTTTTTCCTTTGTTTTTGTTCAATTTCTGTTTTCCTTTATCTCTCTCTCTCTCTCTCTCTCTCTCTCTCTTTCTCCCCGTCTCTCTTCTTTTACTCATCGATATCATTTTCATTTAAGTAGAAACAACGACGACGAGTCGACGACCCTCGAAACATTATCGATTCGTTCAATTCAATTTTAATTGTGCATAGATACATACATAGATACGTACGTACGTACATACATACATACATACATACTACGAGGGATGAGCAAGTGAAAGAGAGAAAGAAAATGATAAAAATGGGGCGAGGGTCCACGAATTTTTGGTCAAATTTCAATTCGACGAAGTTTGACTTGACGAGAAATTTGTTTTTAATTTCCTAACGTTCTTCCAATTAACGTTTTTTTCTTTTTCGATTCTCTCTCTCTCTCTCTCTCTCTCTCTCTCATAATCCATCGCAAAATTCTTTATGTTTTCTGTTTTTCTTCTTTTTTTTTTTTTCAATCAGAATTAAAACCAAACGAAAAATGATCCATGTAGTTTTTCAGTCATTACTGTTTGTACATACGTATGTATGTATGTATGTATGTATTTATGTATGTATGTATGTATGTACGTATGTACGTATGTATGTATGTATGTATGTATGTATATCACGAGGCGTCGCCTAATCGTACCGTTTGAATTAATTTTCTGTTCTTATCATTCGTATATTCTCGTCCATCATTATCCTTTCTCGGTTAATATAAAATATCATCGTGTTCTTCCTTACAATCATTTATCGTTCCTTTTATCCTTCTTTCTCCTTATTTTGCATATATACTCACATTCTCTCTCTCTCTCTCTCTCTTACACACACACACACACTCTCTCACTCAATCACTCTCTCTCGCTCTTTCCCACTTACTCTCGCACATATACACGAACGTACAGACACCACACGAACCAATAATTTCAACATTCACAACTTTATCGCGATTAGAAATCTAACGCGGCTCGTCAAAATTTCGATTTTATATTTTCCACAACTTTTTTTCTTTGCCTCTCAGTATCATCTCGTACGTGTTTTTAATGTTATTATTATTATTATTATTATTGTTGTTGTTGTTGTTGTTGTTTCTTTCTTTTCCTTTCCTCTTTCTCATCCCCCCTATCCTCTTACTTCCCCTCTTGCTCGTACGTTCTCGTCATTTTCCTTTTCTTTTCAGTTTCTTTGAATCATTTTCATTTATCAGTCGTTCTTAATTTTCCCGAAGTCTCCCCCACATTTCGAATATATCCCCTGTGATCAATTTTTTTCCATTTCGATATTCATCATCCCTCTCTCTCTCTCTCTCTTTATTCATTTTATAATATCTTCGTCAATCTCACGAGTAAAAAAGCATATCTTTGTCTCTATCATTCTCTCTCTGTCTCTCTCTCTCTCTCTCTCTCTCTCTCTCATTCTCTTTGGTATATACATTTCTAAATGTCATTAAGCACGTTATTCGATATGATAAAATGCCACCACATATCAATAATTTACACACACCCTTTTCATCTTTCCTCTCGATCGATTACCTCTCTCTAATCCTCCATCTTATACCACCCTACCACCCACCGTTCCACCCACCCTTTTTATCGTTCACGAATGTCGTCAAATCGTCGGTGAACATGATTTTATTCATTTAACAATCTACCTTTATGCACGATATAGCCAAAAGAAGCCGAACGAAATAAAATGGGCAGACAAGCTTTCTTTCACGTTCTTTCACTTTTTCTGTGTTACTTTTTCTTTTAATGTATACATATATATATATATATATATATATATATATATAAGGATACATATATGTATATGTACGCACGTATATAATATAAGTAACACTCTTCTCTCCCTCCTTCTGTTTTTTTTTATTTTTTATTTTTTGTTTGTTCTGTTTTTTAATGTAACCATCCAAAAGCTCCATGACGGCGCAACAAGAGAATCAAACATTTTTCGTACGCGATATGCAAGCTCATTTTTCGCTCGTACATGTAATATATATATATATATATATATATATATATATATATATATATATATAAGCTCATGTAAAAAAAACACGTGTATAACACACACTCGCACACACAGACGCACATACACACACGCGCGCGCGCGCGTTAAAGAACTCGTATAGATAAACAATACACAGACGACGACGACGACGATGACGACGATGACGACGATGACGATGACGACGATGACGACGATGACGACAACGACGACGACGACGACGACGATGACGACGATGGCGGCAGCGATGACGATGACGATGACGATGACGATGATTTTCATCGCATCGGATGAAAGGAAAAACAAACAAGTAGTGTAGATTAAAAGTCAACGATAATGACTTGAGAAGCGATGTCGATCCATTTCTTTCTCTCTCACTCCTCAATTTGTTTCCGATTGTCTTTAAGGATAACGAAAAAAAACACACACACACACAAGAAAAAGCAAAGCAAACAAACGTATGCGTAGACGTAAAAGAAATTAAATAATAATAATTAAAAAAAAAAAAAAAAAGAAAAAATTTGATATCTCATACTTTCGGATCTTCTCTCTCTCTCTCTCTCTCTCTCTCTCTCATTCTCATTCTCTCTCTCTCATTCTTTCTCTCTTTATGCATGCATGCATTCGAATGTATAGAAACATGTATGTATTGTGTGTATCTATGTATATATACACATGATGAACGCTCTCAAATCGTTCTGTCCCTTCTTACTCCACCTTCTCCACCACCTCATCCTCTCTCTCTCTCTCTCTCTCTCTCTCTCTCTCTCTCTCTCTTGTAACTATTTCTTTTTCTTTTTCTTTCTATTTCCTTCTATCAGAATTTTTTTAGCCCTGATTATAATAATTCGATAAAATGCACGAATTTTACATATTCTTTGGCCAAACCTCGAAGGGTAACTTTCTTAAATCTCTCTCTCTCTCTCTCTCTCTCTCTCTCTTTCTTTCTCTTTCTCTCTATCTCTATCTCTCTTTTACCCTTTTCCCTTTATTCGTTTGAAAAATTCAACGTAGGACTCTTACAAAAATGAAGCTCGACGAGAAGCTCGCGTTGACACTCGGCACACGCGAATTAGGACAATAAAAAAGCGTTTTCTTCTTTCTCTCTCTCTCTCTCTCTCTCTCTCTTTTACTCTTTCTCTCTTTCTAATACCAGAGAACCGACAGAGATTTTCTAACTCTCACTCTCCTCCCCCGAAAGCTTCCATATCGTTTTTCGAACGACTCGAAAAAAATTTAACGATCGCTTCTTATCATCAACAAGGAAATAATTGAATCCCACTTTTCTTTCATTCTTTCTTTCTTTCTTTTTTTTGTTTTTTTCTTTTTCAAAAATCGTGTCGTCACGTGTGTACGTGTGTATTACCTCTCTCTATCTCTCTCTCTCTCTCTCTCTCTCTCGCTCTCGCTCTCGCTCTCTTTTTTAACTCGCTGTCTACGTGTATTCATTCTTCTGCCTATTCGTGTTTGCTGCGTGTATGCGTGTGTGTGTGTGTGTGTGTG
>OU964966.1:8102669-8122669 GCA_918808275.2 Dolichovespula sylvestris
AATAATAATAATAATAAAAATAGTAATTAAAATAAGAATGAAAATAAAACACCAATAATAATGACGATAAAAACGATGATAGTAACAATAAAATGACGTCGTCGCGATCGCGTTCCTCGTTTAATTATATTTCGAATTTCCCGCCCACATTGTCCTCTCATCCGACTCGTACTCACGTTTCGTCGTAGGCTCGTTCGAACTATACTGTATCGTATGCTAACTGATAATAATAATTATTATTTTTTTAAATTAATTAATTAATTAATTAATTTATTTATTTATTTATTTATTTATTATACTCTCGAACCATAAGTTTTGATTCGTGTATTAGCCCTATTATGAAATAGATTGCATAATTATTGGCCATTGCACGATGAGTTTTGTGATCTTACTAATACTGCAAATTAATTTTAAATAAACAAAATATAACGTATCTATTGCGGAATGTCCGTACAAATATACCGAATTTATTTTATATTTCACAAACACACGCACGCACATGCGCGCGCGCACGTACGTACATATATTTTATTAATTTTATATAATAAATATATATATATATATACATATTTACAAAAATTACACAAAATTATAATCATAATAATAATAATAATAATAATAATAATAATAATAATAATAATAATAATAACAATAATAATAATAATAATAATAATAATAATAATAATAATAAAAATAAATTACCCGTGCGAATGGCCAATGTTACACAATATTTTATCTCTACCTCTTAATTGGAGAAAACAAGAGTGAATTTTTTTACTTTTCATTCTCTTTGTTTTATTTTTGTAATATCTTCTTTAATATCTTAAATATTTTTTATTTATACATCTCTTCTTATTCTTTCTTTCTTTTTTCTTTTTTTTTTTTTTTCATTTTGTGCAAACAAAAGGAGGGGGTGGGGGGAAAGACAAGCCACCTCGTTTGAGGAACTATGTTCGAACGAACGCGGGGCGTACGGCACGGCGAACAATCTCGTCCAGTTTCTTTTCGAAAAGGTGAGATGGTATCATCGAAAAGGGATAGAGAATAGATATCGATAGATAGTGTGTTATCGATAGACAGACAGACAGACAGACGGACGGACAGACAGACAGACGGACAGACAGACAAACAGACAGACAGACAGACAGACAGACAGACAGACAGATAGACAGACAGATAGATAGAGAGTTAGATAGATAGATAGATAGATAGATAGATAGATAGATAGATAGATAGATAGATAGATAGAACATAGATAGATAAAACGAGAGATCGATCGATCGATTATATTATATCGTCCACGAATCGTCCTACGTCCGTTGCTCCCGCACGCGAGCAATTAAATGGGATTATTAATGGGGTATACGATAAAACTGGTTAGAAGATGAAGAAAATGTACGAAGGAAGAAGAAGAAGAAACAAAAAATAGGAGACGTGTGGAGAGAAAGAGAAAGAGAAAGAGAAAGAGATAGACAGACAGATAGACAGACAGATAGATAGATAGAGATGGAGATAGAGATTAAGAGAGAGAGAGAGAGAGAGAGAGAAAGAGAGAGAGAGTGAATAAGAAACTAAAAAAAATAGATAAAAAGATGTAAAAGCAAAATAAGAGAGATAGAGAGATAAAGATAAAGATAGTTAGTTAGATAGATATACAGGCAGATGTATGAACGGATGGATGGATGAAGGATCGATAGAGAGAGAGAGAGAGAGGGAGAGAGAGAAATAAAAGGGGAAAGCAAACGATCAGAAATTGCTGTGAGATGGTCGTTTGGATATGCTGCGATAAATAGAAAAGTAAAGAAAAGAAAAAAGAAAAAAAAGAGAAAAAGAAAAAGAGGAAAAAAATGGGCATAAGATGGAGACAACGATAGTAGAAATGAAAAATTAATAATATGGGGTTAACGGCGGTGGAGGCTTTATTATAAAGTCGGTTGGATAGAAATTGGTATGAGGGTGTGAAAGATAGTATTAGATAATAGAAGATAATAGAAGTAATAAAAGAATATAGTAGAAATTAGAATAGATATGAGAATCATTTAGAAGAATTAATTAGAACAAGAATAATTTTGTAAATAAAGGAGATAATAAAGTACGATTTAATGGGACGATGGACGGACCTGTCCCCGTCGCCGCTTCCCTCGCCATCGCTGCTCGCGGAGCTCGCTTGCCTTCCGCTCCTACCGCTGGCCGTGTCCTCCGGTAGGACTTCCTCGCTCCTGTGAACTGTAAAGGACGACTTCCCCTTCTTCCCAAATCCAAGCCGTCGTTTCCGTCCTTCCTCGCCCACGCATGTACCACCAACAGATGCACGTGGCATGTTATGGTTTTTTTGCGTGACGCGTGACACGATTTGTCGTAGTAGTAGTAGTTGTTGTTGTTGTTGTTGTTGTTGTTGTTGTTATTGTTGTTGTTATTGTTGTTGAGTCGTTGTAGTAATAGATGTTGTTTGTTGTGTCGTTGTTATAGTTTTATTTGTTGTTATTATTGTTAACGACGTTAGTAGACAGTGTTCGTGTTTTTGGAATAATTATTGTCGTTGTAGTTTGTTGTTGGTGGTGGTGGTGGTGGTGATGTTGTCGATGTCGATGTGGTTGTTTTCGATGGATTCATTTTATGAAGAGTAGTATGGGAGTGATTAGAGCAAGATTGATTAGTGTATATATATATATATATATATATATATATATATATTTATTTATTTATATATACATATATATGTGTAAAAGGTATATGTGTATAAATATATATAAAGAGAGAGAGAGAGAGAGAGAGAGAGAGAGAAAGAAACACACACACATATATATATATATATACACAGAATGTCCATGTGGTAGTATAATTAGTCGTTGTATTTATTATTGTCGACATTTTGATGTAATAACGTGTATACGTGTATGTGTGTGTGTGTACGTGGGTGGGTAGGTGGGTGGGTGGATGGGTGGATGTGTGATCGTGTGCGTGTGTTTTCCGTGACGCGATCGCGAAAGGTGGATATCGACGATCGGCCATATCACGATGAAATGTCGTGCAGGTGGGTACAGATCGATGACGTTAATGGGCCCCCAGCGTCGAGAGAGATGGTTGGTTGGTTCGGTAGAAGTAAAGTGTGAATGTGTTCATGTCGAAGAGAGGCGGATAGAGATGAGGAGGGATGGCGGAGAAAACAAGAATACGATTAGAATGTAGTTAGTGGCCCGTTGAGTGGGTTTTTTTTTGGTTTTCTTTTTTCTCGGTATCTTTTCTTTTTTTTTCTCGTTTATCTTTTTTTTTTTTTGGTTTTCGTTTTTTTCTCTTTTGGTACTACGTTTCTACGGTGTGCTCTAGATATGATGGTCTTCTTTGGGTTTCGTATGTATGTACGTATGTATATATATATTTTTTTTGTGCTTTTACTTTTGTCTTTTCTTTTCTTTTCTTTTCTTTTCTTTTTTTTGTGGTACTTTCGTATTTTTATATTTCTTTTTCTCCTTTTTTACTTTTTTTTTTAATTTTATTTTTTCGTCGAGTTGTTCGATCGAAACGCGTTTTCGATGAATGAAGGAAGAGATAGAGAGATAGAGAAAAAGATAGATAGAAAGATAGATAGATAGATAGATATAATGAGATGAAGAGAGAACGAAAGATAGATATATATATGTATAGAGAGAGAGAGAGAGAAAGAGAGAGGGAGAGAAAGAGAGAGAGAGAGAGAGAAAGAGAGATAGAGAGAAAAAGAGAGAGAAAAAGAGATAGAGAGATAGAGAGAAAGAAAAGGATAGAGATACAGGTATATAAGGTCATTGTATACAAAATGACGAGGTTCGCGAACGAAATATCTGCTGTAAAGACATATTCGATATATTCCCGATTGATATAGCGAGAGCACACCGTCTCTACCTACACACTAATAATGAATCCTATATACTATATGCGTAATTCTAATAATCAAGGGGCTGCTCTTTAGCACGATATGAAAGTATACTAAGAAATATATATATATATATATATATATATATATATATATATATATATATGTAAAAAAGAAAAGAGAGAGTACAGATAAACGGAAGGATAACAAACATAGGTGATATCTATATATCTATATCACGTATAAAAGTATTCTATTGTATATGTGCGGATATACAAATATATACATACAATGTACGTTATTTACGCGTATATATATATATATATATATATATATATATATATATATATATATATATTTATTTCTACATTTATATATATACGTAGTGAAAGTATCATACTGGGCGTATATATTCGTACAAGTATTATAAGTGGAATAGACGATTGAGAAGTAAAAAAAAAAAAAAAAGAAAAAGAAAAAGAAAAAAAAATAGAGAGAGAGGAAAATAGTACGAAAGATCTTTCTTAATTTTTTTTTTTTTTTTTTTTTATAGCAGGTAAATAGGACGAAAGTCGCGCTTCGCTTTCTCAACGGGATATTTATTCTTCGTTTCATTTTGCTTCTATTTAGTTCTCTTTTTGATTCTTTTTTTTTTTGTCATTACAATCGCCACTATTACTTTCCTCTTCGTTCTTTTTCCTTTCCATTCTCCTTCGTTCTTTCCTCGTGCCTTATTTCCTTCCGGACAATTTTCTCGTTCCTTCCTTTCCATTTTCCTTTTCTTCGTTCTTTCTTTCCTTTTTTTCTTTCTTTCTTTTCTCTTTTCTTTTTTTTTTCATGGTCTTTTTACGAAAAGTGAACTGGGCGGAATGTTAAACGGCACCACCGCGTTGTTTACTCTTATTTGATAATATAATATTTGCCGTATCGTTAATTTAACGTATATGAATATATAATATCGACAGAGAGAGAGAGAGAGAGAGAGAGAGAGAGAGAGAGAGAGAGAGAGAGATAGAGAGAGATAGAGAGAGATAGAGAGAGATAGAGAGAGAGAGAGAGAGAGAGAGAGAGAGAGAGATAATGGACAGCGTGACGATGTGTTACCTGTCGCGGATAGTTGACTCGTGCTGTTACTCTTCTTTCCAAGACCAGCCTGATACTGTACGGCGCTACCGCCGCCGCTGCTACTTCCGCTTCCGCTTTTACTACCCGGTGAACTCTTGCGACCCCTCCTCGAGGCATCATCGACGTGCAAACTGACGGCGGTGTCGCTCAAGCTACCATCTGCGAAGTAATCGTTCCCGACGCGTTGTAATTTTTCCCATATTTCTTTCCCTTTTATACTTAGCTATTCTCACCCCCCCCCTCTCCCGTACCACCACCCCTGACCAAACCCCCTCCCAGCCGCATCCCAATCACATGTACCATCGACTTTCGATCAACTTAAAATGTGAAGGGTAAGAGAAAGTTGTGGAGGAGGAGGAGGTGGAGGGGGAGAAGGTGGAGGAGGAGAAGGAGGAATCTGGAACTTCGTTTTTATTTTATTTGTTTCTTTTCCTTTTTTTTCTCTTCTTTTCTCTCCCCATTTTTTTTTTTTCTTCAAAAAATCGAAGAAACGTATTATACACTTTTAACACCGTAGTCCGTCATGGCGATCATCGATCGACGATGCTGCTACTGTAAATTTGTCAAATTAATTATTACACTGCGAGTTAAGAGATAAATTTAAGCTGTAAAAAGAGAATCAGTTGCTAATGTTGTATCTTAATAATTTGATATTATGATTAATATATAATTGACATATATACATATATAGTTCTTCCTTCGATCATTTTAAAGGAGATGGAGGAGGATGAGGAGGAGGAGGAGGAGGGGGAGGAGGAGGAGGATGAATCTGGAACTTCGTCTTTTCTTTTCATTTTTTTTTCTTTTTTTTTTTTTCTTTTTCTTTAAAAATCAAACAAACGTATAACCGCTTTTAACACGATCGTCCATAATGGCGATCATCGATGAACGAACTTTAAAAAACGAATGATTCGACCGTATATCGATACAAAATCGCGCACAGATACGTATCATAAATACAACGAATTGGTCCGGTGACGTTTAAATCGTTAAAACGACGTCATCGTCAGGCAAATCGTTTGCCGATAAATAATTAATTATTTGTCGTTGTGTCGCTGGAGAAAGGAGAATTCATTTTTTTTCTTTTTTTTTTTTTTTTCGATGATGAATTAGTTACACTACGAATAAATATTACCGAACGCGCGTGTGGTCGACGATTTTGTAGTATAACGCATTAAATAATTACACGGCTTTAATAATTAATTGTTTACGTTGCCGTCGTACGAAGAAAATAAATAAAATATAAATTAATAATAATAAAACTATGTGTAACGACGAAAATATTTCTACTACGAACCGATCGAGCTGAATCGTACATTATTCCGTTATGGCAATCAATTGTGGTGTGATAATAATAATAATAATAATAATAATAATAATAATAATAATAATAATAATAATAAAATTATACCGATAATAAATATACGATATCGACGCCGTTCGTATTATAATCAATTAGCTCCGATCTACGTCGGGACGAGGAGGAAACAAAATGGAGGAAAGAGATAGGATTAGAAAAAAAAAGGAAAATGAAAAAGAAGGAGAGAGAGAGAGATGAGTCATCGTTGAAAAATTCTCTTTTTCTCGAATGGCAGGCCTTTGGGAGGCCTTGGAAGGGTAATTTTGGGCGACGGCCAAAATGAAAGAGAGAGAGAAAGAGAGAGAGACAGAGAGAGAGAGGGTTATACAGTCAAAGGACTGCTAGGAACGTAGCATCTTCCCCTTCCATCTTTTATTGCGATCGATGAAAGTATCAAGAGAGAAAGAAAGAGAGAAAGAGAGAGAGAGAGAGAGAGGGAAATAGAATTCGTGACTAAGCTCTCTCCAAGCAAAGTCCGCATGACGATATATATATATATATATATATATATATATATATATATATATAAATATATATATATATGTGTGTGTAGGAGGGAAGAAGAGTCACGTTCGCGGTTCTTCGACCGGTGAGATAGATCCAGCTGAAACTGTAAACGATTTAGAAGAGAAGCCCTTTTCTCAAAGGGCGATTTGAATTTCGGATTCGATCTTTAGGGGAAATAAAGAAAAAAAAATAAGAAATATATATATATAACAATAATAATAATAATTATAATAATAATAATAATAATAATAATAACAACAACGAAAAGAAAGTAAAGAAACGAAGGATATATGAGGAAAAAAGAAAGAAAGAAAGAAAGAGAGAGAAAATGTATAGAGAAAAAGTAAAACTCACCGACTTTCTCGTCCGGCGGTGCGTCGGTGTTACTGAGACTCCTAGTAAATTGGCCCCGTTTCCCAGTGTGTTGTTCGTCGTGGCCATTGTCGGTGGTCTGATGCCTCGTTGGTTTCTCGTAGGAGCTCGACTGGCCGGGGTACTCGCTGTTTTCGGGCATGGAGGAGGAGCGACGATCCCGCGGGTCGTCGTCGTCGTAACGTCGTCGTCGATGATCAACATCACCGTCGAGAACGTCACCATCGTTGATGATGACGGTCGTCGTCGAGTGACCGTCGACGGTACCGTCGGCGTCGCCGCCGGCGTCGTTGTATGATATTATTTTCCGATGGGTAATACGACGATGGGACGTTGGGAAATCACCGTCGTGGTCGCGACGATTGGGATAATAATTATTAGAGGCGGCGTTTTTATTGTAAATCGAGGGGGTATGGGGGGCGCAGTATTGACACGACGACGACGACGACAACGACGGCGGCGGGTGCGGGTGCGGGTGCGGGTGCGGGTGCGGGAGTGGCGGCGGCGGCGGCGGCGGCGGCGGCGGCGGCGGCGGCGGCGACGACGACGACGACGATCGTGGTTCGTGGTTCGTTTGGCGATGTTGATGATGTCGATGATGTGGTTGTTGATGATGATGTTGTTGTTGTTGTTGTTGTTGTTGTAGTTGTTGTTGTTGTAATAGTTGTTGTCGTTGTTGATGTTGTTGTTGTTGTTGATGATGTTGTTGTTGTTGTTGTTGTTGTTGTTGTTGTTGATATTGATGTTGATATTGATGTTGTTGTAGTTGGTGTTGTTGCGTCGATGTCGGTTTCGCGATCGTACGTGGGTTTTCGTGTTGATGATCGTCGGCCCGTGGGTGGTAGTTTTTAGCAGTGTCGGAGGTAGCGGTTTGGGAATCAAAGAGACTTGAATTAGCGTTACCGGGGCGGGGTGCTCGGTTACGGGGCCTACGCGGATCGCACGGGCCAAATCCGCAGTTCTCGCTGCACTGGCTCTCGCTCTCCATCGAGTACTCGTAATACTCGAGGGTGTCGCTTATCGCCACGTTCCTCTTACTACTCGGCTGTTGTTGCTGTTGCTGCTGGCGGTGTTGGGTCTGCGACTGCATAGCCGACGAAGGCTGACGCGCCTGGTGCCTGCCGTCCTGCTGCGGCTGTTGCTGCCTCTTCTCTATAAGCTCGAGTTCCCTAGCCTCGGGGCAGCTGCTGTTTCGCCTACGATACCTCTGCCTCGCCTCGACTAACGACCTCCTCTCATCGCTCCTACGCGACCTACCAACGCCGGCTAAATCGCCACCGGAAGAGGACAGCGCCAGCTCACGGCACTCCGGACAGCTACTCTTTCGTCTAATACTACCGCGCGCCGAGAACGACCAATTTTGATAACGCGACTCGTGCGTGCTCGAGGAACGTAGCGACCCTGACCTAACGAATTCGCGAGCGGCGGCAGCTTCGTTACATACGCGACACTCGTAATCCGGCAGGAGATCGTACCTCGAGGAGTCTACCGGCGGCTCGTCGTCGTATAAATAATCTGATCTAACCGATCCTAATCGGTCCTCCCCTACAAGGACTACACCACCACCTCTACTACCACCACCACCAACAGCACCACCACCACTACTACCAACCCCACCACCACCACCACCACCACCACAACCACCACCACCACCACCACCACCACCACCACCACCACCACCACCACCACCACCACCACCACCACCGCCGCCTACACCACCACCTACTACACCATCCTTACGAGGGTCCAACTCGTTTTTTCGTCTATAATAATCGGCACCGACGACCGTCTCCATCGAACCAAACTCCTCCTCGGAGTCAAGCATAAAGTTCGACCTTCTATCCTCGTCCTTGCAACTTCCACGTCTAAGGTTCTCGCTAGTACGAATGTATTCCTTAGCCTCGGGGCAGCTGCTGTTACGTCTCCTACGATACAGACGTCTGTTTCTGGCATCTATCGACCCTCCTGTAGACGTCGTTGGGTCCTCGTCGGAATGTAGGATCGGCGTTGACTCGGCACGTTGTATCATCATCCTCTTGCTCTCGAAAAAACTTGGTACGGCCAGGCTGTCCTTCCTCGACAATGGGACGACGACGTCCCGTACATTGAAAGGTCTTACGTTCTCGTACGTGACGATATTATTGCTATCGAGTCTGCTACCGCGTCTGCTTCTTCTCCTACGCCTTCGTGGAAATGTATTGACGTTGTAACTCTTATCGTTCTCGAGGGCACTCGGGGTGTGCGTTATCGTACGGTGATAATCGTAGTCGTCGGCGCTACGATAACCGTCGTAATAATCGTCGGCTATAAGAGTACCGTCGTCAAACTGTGCGTTCCTCGTGGCGGCTTTGCGTCGTTGACGTTCGTCCCGATAATAATCGTCCTGACGACGACGATTATAAATCGTCGAGCGATCGTTCTCACGCAAGTTCGTACTAGTCGTCATCGTCGTCGTAGTCCCGGTCATAGTCGTCGTAATAGTCGTAGTCGCAGTCCCTGTCATATCGTCACCGTTCTCGTATACGTATCGTTCGACGTTTACGTCGAGGTCCCCGTCCTCGTCCTCGTCCTCGTCCTCGTCCTCGTCCTCGTCGTTGTTGTCGTCGTCGTCATCGTCATCGTCGTCCTCGTCGTCGTCGTAGTCCTCGTGATTTCGACGATCTATAAAACCCTCGTCCTCGTCGTCGTAATCGACGTCCCAATTTTCGTAACGTCGTTCGTAATCGTCGTCCTCGAGATACGAGTCGGTACTTTTGGTACGTCTACGTGGCGGAAGAGAAGAAGAAATCATTGCTAATCGTCTAGCCCTATCGTACTCGTCGTCGCTCCTGGTTGCGTTGTAACAATTGTCCGAGGATGATACGGTCTCGTCTATGCTGCAATAAACGTGATCGTTCATTGGATCGCATAGGTCCGGGTCGTCGATATTCTTCGTTCTCTTCTCGGCGGATATGTGCGCGTTGAAGGTGGTGGGATCGTGGTCCTGATAAGAAGAGGACTCGGCGTATTTCCTCTTGGTAGTGTCCTCGCGGCCGAAGGTGGATCTAAGGTCGTCGGTGAGCGTCGTGGCGGTGGTAAGACGGCGGGGATTTAGGGGTCGGTAAGGTCGATGGTGATGATAGTCCTCGATAATGCTCGTCGTCCTTTTATCGAAGCTCGGCACGTAAATCTCTGTCTCGCCCGCGCTGAGCTCCGAATCGTAACCGTAAAACGGCTTGTGATCCTGGCTCGTTAGGTAATCGTAATTGGGCTCCTTGTTCAGCAAACTCTTTGGCGGCTTATCGTCGCCGTTAGAATCGTAGTAGGACTTGCTCTGGTCCCCCAAAGCCGGTATCTTGTCGCCGTAACCGGCGTCGCTAAGAGAAAGATTTCTCTTCAACTTCCTCCTCGCCGTTCTTAGACTGTCGTCGCTGAATATGTTGCTTGAAATGGTCTCGTACTCGAAACTCTTGGCTCGGCGCGACAACAGGCCGGTGTCCCGTAGCCTAGTGGTACCAAATCGATCGCTGAACGGATCATGTATCACATCGTAATCGAAGCTTCTAGCCTTGGAAAACAAAAAAGACCTACGCGGGCGTAAGCTAAAATCTACGTTCCTAATGTCGTGACTTTTATTATCAACTGCGACGGCAGTGGCGGCGACAGTGGCGAGCTGTAATTGCTGCTGTAACTGCTGCTGCTGTTGCTGCTGCTGTAACTGCTGCTGCTGTAACTGCTGCTGCTGCTGCTGTAACTGCTGCTGCTGCTGCTGCTGCTGCTGCTGCTGCTGTCGTTGCCGTTGCCGTTGCCGTTGCTTTGGCTGTTGGTGGGCTAAAACGCTCGAGGTTAAGAGAAACGGTGATTGTTGGAGTAGTCTCGTGAACTTGGCGGTTCGCGGCCTCGATTTAACGGAGCCCGTTGTGCTAGTACGATCCTGCCAGCTACGCGAGCGTCTACGCAAACCGGACTCCAAGCGGTACGCCGACGAGGAGGAGTTGTTGGCGCGAAACTTCTCGACGAAACGATCGTTGAAGTCGACCTGCAGGCAGTCCTCGACGTATATCTCCGGTATACGATTCTTCGAGCTACCGGTGAGCTCTTCCGGCTTGAGTATGTAACCCTCGGAGACGCTGTACTCGCTGGTCTCCGGGCTGTAATATCTCAGCATGTTCTCGTCGACGGTCTGCGATCTCGTGAACGGCGTACGCATCTTTCTGTACAACGAGCGTACCACTGCGGACTTGCTCCGTACGAGGGGATGCGGGACGGGATTGTGCTTCGGGGGGTTTTTGCTCCTTGGCTTGGTGGGATTCATGTTCGGGGGACAATGACATTCGCTGCAGGGAACCCTAAGTCTGTGCCTGCGCCTATTGCGCCTAGGGGGCGGGGGCAGGGGGAATATGACACCGGGTATTAAAACGTTTTTAACTGTCGGTCTGCAAACAATGTTTTTCATATAGAGAGTTTTAGCGCTCCTGCGGAAACATTACCGTTGTCAGCCCATTCTTCATACAATTAACCCTTTTTTTGTTCTTTTTTTTTTCTTTTCTTTCTTTCTCTACTCCTTTCTCTTCCCTTTCTTTTGCTTTTTTTTTTATCCTTACTTTCTTTCTTTTTTTTCGTTTCGTTTCGCTTTTTTTTTTTTTTTTTTTTTCGTTCCTGCTCCTCTTTCACGCTACACGCACGTTCGCGATCGATCGAACGAGAGGGTTTTCTCTTTCACCCCTTTAAGCCCGGGGGAAACAATGGCGCCGGACGACGTATCTCGTGGTTATTACTATTATTATCATTATTATTATTATTATTTTTATTATTATTATTATTATTATTATTATTATTACTATTATTATTATTATTATAAGTTTTTTTCTTTCCTTTCCTCTCCCTCGCCTACGTCCGACACTCTCGACGAATTTGTGATTTTACTTTTTAATCGATTTACTTTTTCTTTTTTTTTTTTTTTTACATTTTCGCATGGTCTAATTCCCTGCTTTCTTTTCTCTTATTTATTTATTTATGTTTGTGCTTTCGTCACGTGATATCTATCGCGCGCCAATCGTACAATCGTGTCCCTAGTACCTAGCCACGTTCGACCAACGCCACGCACTTGATCCCTGTTTTCTCAGAATGGGGCATCATTAAATGGACATTGACAGTGTGCATAGGAGGTGCAACCTATTAGTAAAACTAAGATTATGTATGTATGTATATATATATATATATATATATATATATATATATATATATATATATATTATAGAGCGCATGGGATTACTATTAACCTAAGAAGCAAGCGAGGAGGGATTTATGTATAGTGCGACTATAGGGTGTCAAATTTATTTACGACAATGTCCATTTAATTCAGGGATTTTTCCTATCGAATAATAACAGACTAAATAACCAACCGATCGTTCCGTCCCCTTTGCGCTTGTTTATCTGTCTTTTCAATTTTTTTCTTTTTCTTTTTTTTCTTTTTGTTTCCTTCTTTCCCTTTGTCCCCGACAAAACAGGAAAAAAAAAAAAGAAAAAATCAAACCTTCGTCTGTCATAACTGTAATCGGATTTCCATTGCACCGAATGCTTCGCGATATAAAAAGAAAGAAAGAAAGGAGTGAAGAAAAAAAAAGACATTCCCGATTGATCCTTATTAAATCCAAAAATTTCGTAGAGGGAGATAGAGAGAGAGAGAGAGAAAAAGAAAAAAAAATAATAGACAAAAGAAAAAAATGAAAGGAAGAGAAAAAAGCGAGTCGGAACTGTCGTTGGCCGTTCTTTTCCTTAACGGGACTAATTTATATAATGTACTATGGAATTTGCTTTGCTTTGTACAGTCGATTGCGATGATATAAATGTCATCGATCAGAGAGAGATGATATGATATCAAATATATATACATATGCATATACATACGCATATATGTATATATATATATATATATATTTTTTTCTCTTTTCATTTCATTTTTCCGAATTGTTTCTTCGTTTCATCCTAAATTTTATTTGATTCCTTTCTACTTTTATTTTTCCCTGATCTCGCGTATTGTTTAGCTTTGTCACGCATCGTATATCGCATCGCTTCCCGTTATAATAATCAATGAACTATACTCACATTAATCCCCTCGATCCACGTGGTCGTTCCGATTGCGTACTGAAGGCACTGCTCGTTATGGAGGCTATGCTCTCCATGTCGGAATCCCCAAGGTCACCGAGCACATCTTTGTCCGGACTTAAATGCCCCCTACGTGGTCTGTGCAGTCTGTGAGCATTACTGTGCGGTAAGGATAATGGATCATGACCGATCGATGGTAGATCCGAGTCTGAAAGACCGCTGTAGTGTCTTTCCCAGCCTGTTGAAATGATCGAAACGTACCAATTAATTTTTCCCTATTTTATTTGTTTACTTTTTATTTTTACTTTTTTTGTTTTTTTTATCAATCTAACAAAATATTCGATCGATATCATAGGACTGACCTCCCATTCCCGTACTCCTATATGTAATGTGACCTTGTCTAGTACGATGCCTCATAAACCTTGCTCTTTCTTCGAGATCTTGAGCTACTCTCTCCTTAAGGGCTGCTGGGATTTGTGGAAGCTGACGCTTCTTTGGCGAACCGGTTGGCGTCGCTGTTGCCGATCTGGAACCGAATCTGAATGGGGGAGTGGAGGGGGGGAAGAGGATCAGATTTATGATTTATTTTACGATAGATTATATATAGATATATCTATAATTAGACTTGTATTAAATACGACTGTATTATTCTTAACTATAAATACTTCAAGATCGTTCGTTACGGGCAAACGTAAAGTATCTATGTTCGATCACTTTTTTTATCGGACTAATTGATCGTCCTATCTATCTATCTATCTATCTATCTATCCGTTTGTCCGTCTGTTCAAATTTCTTTTCTCAGATAAGATCGTTCAAAGAAGCAAAGTGTCCACGTACGACTGTCTCACTTTATTTTCACTTTATTTCGAGAGAAGGTCAGAGGAATGAGGAAACCGATAATACAAAAATAAAAAGAAGATAGGAAGAAGAAGAAAGAAAAAAAAGATAAACGAAAGGAAGGATCCTTCGTTTTTCTCTGTGTCTACTATCTGGCTTCTAAACATTTGTATCGCTTAATAATAAAATGTTATTTATCTTTACCTCGGCATGTAACTGTGCGAATAAGGCATGGATCTGTGTTCGGGCGGAGATAAAGAACGATGACCGGTGGGACTTTGGGATCTCCCACGGTAACGTAAGCTAGGTGAGTCCATTGGCGCTGCGCTGTGGGATCTGTGACCCATCATTCCACGATGAATATCGTCCTAGAAAAGTTTCACCGTATTACGTTATAAACCAAATCACAAAAACTTGGACAAAACCGAGACAACCCGTACGATCATCTCGACGGGCCAACATTTACGATCAACTTTTCTTTACGTTGCGAAGAACATTACTAACATTATTCGTACTCTTTTTATACTCAAAAGGAGAGGGAGGGGAATGCTTGAAGGTCGTCAACGTTTTAAGCCATGACAGATATCGTAAACGAAATCTCCCGTCTCAATCTGACGTTTCATTTCGTCGAAAAGTTTTGCGTCACGACGTTCGCCGTAAAAATTTGTCCAATTAATTACAATCTCGAAGATCTTCGATACGAATCTTTAACGAATTCGTTTTCGACATTTCGACGATCGATCCGTTTCAAAATGTTAATACGAAATAATAATTTTTACACATAAATATATATATATATATTTTTTTTGGTACAGAAACAAAAACAATTACCTTCCGAAAAGTCTGATAGCCGGAAACCGAGGCCGGTTGATCGCGGGATACCATAAGGGCAGCTCTTTTACGACCCTGAGGCGACATGTCCCTTCGACTCCGATGTTCACCATCGAGGCACAGCTCTCTTTCCGGCGGGGGGCTAGAATAGTGGCTGCTCCAGCATGCGTTCATGTTTTTCGTCGATTAGTGAGCACTGTGTCGCTTACATGCTAAATGAGGCGAGTGCTGTGATATACGTATATTATCGCTGGCTATTCATTTTAATTTTAATTTTGTTTCTTTTTTCCTTTTTTTTTTTTTTTTGGGCAATGCATGCAACCTGGATGATGAGCCTTCCCGCCATTTTTTTCTTTTTCATTTTCATTTTCATTTTTTTTTTTTGTTATTACTTATCATTGTCGTTAACATGACCATCGTCGTCATCGTGGCTGTCGTGATCATAATCGATGACTCAACATTCACGATGAGACGATCGTCGCGATGTTCGTTAAAAACGAAAATGGTTTTCGTTTCGGGTAGGCAACAACAACACAACAAAGAAAAAAAAAAAAAAAGAAAGAAAAATACGGAGCACGAGAGGACAAAGAAGAGGAGTGTATAAAGCGTCTAATTTTATACTGGAAGAAGAAAGAAGAGATTAACGCTTGGCAATTGCTTTTTTGTTTGTGTCTTTTCTTGTTCTTTTCCTTTTTTTTTTTTTGATTTTTTCCTTTTTCTTCCCCTCATTTTTTCCCCTTTCTCCAAGTTGACTGCTACCCGAGAGTTGTCGGGGACTCCCCTGGACTTGACGTTTTAATTCGATTGGGATATTACGTCACACCTATTAGTCTGACCATAATCGCATATATTCTACTGAGACACGTGGCGAATAACGCGATCGCGACTAGAATTTGAAAGGAGAGAGATAGATATATAGAGAGAAAAAGGAAGAGAGAGAGAGAGAGAGAGAAGGGGATAGTTAAAAAGAAATGCAATATTTTAATTCCAATTTGAATTCCCGACCTTCGATTCCTTCCTTCGCTTCATTTCTAGATTTTACAGTTGTACTCGATTATTTTCTCTTCTGTTTTTTTTTTTGTTTCTAATTTGCTTGAAAAAAAATACACGTCAAATGGGAGACACGAGTAGGTGACGTAGCCAAGTTTTCCTTGTGGTTGAGATTTTAATAGGGACGTAAGGAGAAAAAAAGAATGATGAGGAGAAGAGAGGAAAGAAAGAAGAAAGAAAAGAAAAGAAGAAACCTTGAAAAAGAAATCAGAGGAGATGGTGGAGATGGAAGAAGATTGCGAACGATACCTATCAATTTCAAAAATGCAACGAAAACGAACTATTGCTTCCTCCCATTCGACAATTGGCACGATACTAGTCAGTCCTGCGAGTTGCTTGCCAGACCATTACATATGTACATACGTATACATATGTATATATGTGTGTATATATATATATATATATATATATATATATATATATACATACGCATAGACATGGCGACGTGTTTAATACGTGGAACATGTCTAGACACGTTCGACGTTTTCTCGACTAATAACACTCGCGATCTAGAGGACAGCCCAGTTGTTTCTTGCCAAGAAACGAAATCGGACGCCTAACGTTTATATACATACAGACACAGACACAGCACACACACACACACACACACACACACACACACACATACACACACATACATATACATATGTGTTGTACGTGCACCGTACTACGTATCGTTAAAGAATGTGGATTCGGCGTCGTATAAACAATGGCGAGCCAAGTTTTCTATTTCGGCTCACGTTCGCGCGTTTCGAATAAAACGAAACGTAGAATGAGAGGAATAAATGAAAAAAAAAAAAAAAGAAAAACAAAGAAAGAAGAAAAAAAAGGAAAGTAAGAAAGAAAGAATAACTTGGAATCATTCGTTGGACCTGCTTCTGGCACCGAAAATCTCGTTCACGTTTCGTCTCCTCCTCCTCCTCCTCCTCCTCCTCCTCCTCCTCCTAGTCCTCCTCGTCCTCGTCCAACACCACCCCTTCCTCCACCCTCCTTCTTTCTCTACATTCGTTTATATCCAATCACGTACGTTTATACCGCGAATAAACGTTATGAGAGGTTGGTCGGGGATGCGAGGGTGGGGTTAAAGAAGGGGCTGGTGGGATTGGGGTTAAGGGGGAGAGGCAGGGGTTAGTTTAAATGTAACACCGGCAGCAACGTCGAGCCAGGAAACTGGACGTTACCCAAACTGCGGTTTGAAACATTTTACATAAATACGTAAGAAAGATTGCAATTGCATTAAGCGTTTATATAAATAAGCCAAAGTCCTTTAATTTTTCTTTTTTATTTTTTTCTTCTTCTTCTTCTTCTTCCTCTTCTCATTATTATTGGCATTATTAGTGTTGTTATCATTGTTATTATTATTTTTATTAATTTATATATATCTATAAAAATTTATTTTTTTCATTTTATTTCTCCTCTCTTTTTTCTCCTTCTTTTCGCTCTCCGTCTTCTCATATATCTATGCTTTATCTATCTATTTATCTATTTATCTATTTATCTATCTATTTATCTGTCTATCTCTCTCACTCTCTCTCTCTCTCTCTCTCTCTCTCTCTCTCTCTCTCTTTTCTTTTTCATTCTTTCCTCGTTCCAAGAGATAAGGAAACAAATTTTATTCCGACTTAATGGAAACGTCGGTAAAATTTCTTTTATACATATATATATATATATATATATATATATATATATATATATATATATACATATGTACATATATATAAGAAATAAATTAGAAAGAAAAAGGAAAAGAGAAAGAAAATATGTAAAGAAGCGGATGGCAGGGTGAACTGTCTAAAAAAAGTGCCTAAAAATGGGTTTTCACTTAGTACTCCCGCTAAAATGCATCCGCACCTATTCCGATGTAATATGGTATTTATCGATAAAAAAAAGAAAAGAAAAAACGATTATCGATAAACTTGATATATCGTTATGAGTTACATGTTACATGTTAGTTGGATCTACGAGGTCGCAGGAAAGGTGTGAGATTCTTGCGTAACGAATAGGTGCGAATACTTTTATATGTATATACATATCTCTATACATACATATATATATATATATATATATATCTACACTATTATATATGACAGTATATATATATATATATATATACATATACATATATAGTAACGTTATCATGCAATCAGTCGATCTTTCAGTCACAAATTTGCATCTACGTATAAAAACTCTTTCAATGTATGTAAGTGTCAATGTAATATATATGTTTGTGTGTGTGTGTATATATATATATATATATATATATATATATATATATATAATTAGTATGTCCGTGTATGCGTATGAGTGAATGCGTTTGTCTCTATATTGTTAAAAATTTTTTACTTTGCTCCCATTAATCGTACAATTCGTGGAGGAATGAAAAAGGGCGGGAGAAATAAAAAAAATAAAATAAAAAACATAAAAAAAAAGGAAATAAAAGAATACAGACAAGCGAATAGAAACGACTCATCATCAACTACGCGACAATACTATTATATATATATATATATATATATATATATATATATATATATATATATGTATTAAATAACCTAGCAGGTGATAGGATGCAAGACTCGTAGGTTACGTCTGTGTGTGCGTGTGCGTATGGAGTGGGTGTATGTGTGTATGTTTATACGTGAGAGACTGCGTGAATACGTGATAAAGTAGGAGTATATATAAAGTATAAATTGTAGTGGCCGTACCGCTTATAATTTGACGGCATATTATGAAACCTAAAAAATAAATAACAAACAATACGATTAAAAGTCGAGAAAATCAAAGAAACGCGTTCTTTTATTATTATTACTTTATTTCATATTTTATCCTATATTTCATTTCTTCAAATGTTTTATTATTATTTTTTTTTTTTAATTATTATTATCGTTATTGCTTTCCTCTTATATCGTTTCGTTTCGTTTCTGTTTCTTTCCTTCCTTTCCTTCCATCTTTCTTTCATTTTTTTTTTTATTTTAATTTCTTTTTCTCTCGCGCTAATTACCATACTCTACTTAATTTCTTTTCCTTAATCATTTTTTCTTCTCTCTTAGCTAAACTTTACTCTCCTCTCTCTCTCTCTCTCTCTCTCTCTCTCTCTCTCTCTCTCTGTCTTTGTATATGCATCTCCCTTTTCGAGCAAGTTCGTTCCCGGGAAACTAAGCGAGGGCGCAATGATCTCGATTTGAGAAGGTGTCGAAGGTCGATCGACATTTTATTATATGCTACTTCGAAAAATAATAAAAAGAATCGTACGAACGCACACGAACACCCGTTTGATTTCTATTTCCTTCGGTTCATAGAAGTTTCGAGTGAGAGAGCGAGAGAGCGAGAGAGAGAGAGAGAGAGAGAGAGAGAGAGAGAGAAAGAGAGAGAGAGAGACGAAGAACAACGAGAAAAAAGAAAAAAACAGAAAGAAAGAAACGAACAAACGAACAAAAGCAAACGATAATAAAAATAATAATTGTCATTAATGAATTGTTTCGTCGAACTTATCAGACATTTTTTTCTCATCTCTCGTACTACTTCTTAACACGTACAATAGATCGAACTATCATAAAATAGATCAATAGATCGAACGATCGATCGATCGGTTCAACCGACAAAATTCAAGCCCGAGACCTCGACGTCGAAACGGCAGATCGAAGAGAGAGGAAGATAGAGGATGAAGAAAGAAATAAAGCAACAAAAAGAAAGAAAAGAAAACGAAAAACGAAAAACGAAAGTAAGAAATGAAAAAAAAAAAAAAAAAAAGAAAAAAGAAGAATATAGGTAACAGATATTCCCGTCGAACAGTCAGTTCTAAAAATCAACTTCATCGACCGTGCCGGTGGTATCCTTTTCCTTAGCATTTAGATCACTATCGCCATTCCAGTGTGGCCAGAATGTACGTGACCCAGATTCGAAGACGTTCTCGCTTGCTCGATCTTTCTCTACGAAGTGTCCCTGTACGTGTCCCAACCTTTATACCATCCCCCCCCTCTC
>OU964966.1:8127669-8142669 GCA_918808275.2 Dolichovespula sylvestris
GTCGTCGTCGTCGTTGTTGTTGTTGTTGTTTTCATCGCCGTTCTACTTGTTAGTAGACGTTCTTTCTTTACTTTTCTTCTAATTTTTTTTTCTTCCTTACCTCCTTTTCTTTCTTTTCTTTCGGCTACTAACAGCTAACAATAATGACTATCTAACGATGGTATTACTAACGACGTACGTACAATGATGTTCATTTTTTGAACATATATATATGTACAAATAAAGATTGAATATCGTCAAACCTGAATAAATGTTTATTTATTACGTTGTCCGTTCGATCTTATTACATAAGCCGGATAAACAGAAACGGCCACGTAATAATAATCGAAGTACCCGTACTCGTACTCGACCTTTTTCATTCGTTCGCATAAAAAATATCCATCCATCATATCCAGCAAATAGACAGAGGCGTTTCTTTTTTTTTTTTTTTTTTAACACGGCCAGTTCCTTGCGATTTCGGTCGTATTCCGACCTTTAATGGTGATGACGCCCCCTCCCCTCCCTCTACCCCGTGCGTGGATTGCCATCTTTATCTTGCCGTCGTAGACATCGAGGTTGAGCGATTCCAATTTTTCTTGGTACGACGAATCACGGATTGCGAGGTTAATCGACCGAAATCGCCAGCGACTGGCCCTATAATAATTATTCACATAGTCGACTTCTTTCTCTTCTCCCTCCCAACCTTCTAACCCCCCACCCCTGATCTCCTTAACCTCCTTAACATCCCTCCCTCTCACCCTCTCGCCTCATCGTCCACCCACCAACCGATCCTACCAACTCTCCTCCTTACGAGGCGAAGCAAATGATTCAAAGTTTTTTTTGTTACCCCCTCCCCACCAACCCCCTCACTCACTCACTCACTCACTCACTCACTCACTCCTTGATCCGGCCAAAACTCCAACGGAATAAACGTAACGGTGCTTTCTGTCTTTCTTTCCTTCTTTCTTTCTTTTTTCTTTCTTTTTCCTCGTGACTTTTCAACTTTACGGTTATCAGAAGAAGCGCATTCGTTAGAAGCGACGTAACATCGATAACGCACAGATGGAAGAGAAAAAGGGAAGGGAAAGGAAAGAAAAGGAAAGGAAAGAGGAGGAAGAGGAAGAAGAAAAGAAAGGAATAAGTGACGTTCTTCGAGTGGGCAGGGATTGAAAAAAAAGTTTGTCGCAAGATGTATAAGAAGGAGGAGGAGGAGGAGGAGGAGGAGGAGGTGAATAAGAAGAAGAAGTAGAAGAAAAGAAAAGAGAGTGAGGGAGAGGGAAAGAAAAAGAGAGAGAGAGAGAGAGAGAGAGAGAGAGAGAAGATTTCGTTCGTATGCAAAAGAAAAAGAAGGAGAAAAAAAAAGAAAATATATAGGAGATATAATGTCAGAGGTTAAACGCGCTTTACGCTTTGCGAGTATCATTGGCCCTCTTTCAAATCGACCGAATAAATCAGAATTATATCATTGATACTTCTTCGTTTTCCGCAATAAAATGGAAGAATAAAAGAAAAAAAAAAAGAAAAAAAAGAAAGGGAACGAAAGAGAAGAAGAATAAGAAGAAGAGAAATGAAGACGACCGTAATACTAGTCACGCGAAAATAAAAGATAAGGAAAAAAAAGAAAAAGAAAAAAAAAAAATATATATATATATATATATATATACAGAAAAGAAAAGAAATGTCAAAAAGAATTTTCTTTTTTTCACCGATACTTTCGTCAATTTATCGTCTACGAACAAAAAAGATACACACACACACACACACACGCACATATATATATATATATAATGAGAGATAGAGAGAAAGAGAGAGAGAGAGAGAGAAAGAGAAAGAAAGAGAGAGAGAGAGAGAGAGAGAGAGAGAGAGAAAAGTCGAAGACTGTACGACGAAGTATCGACATCGGATATTAATTGTTATTACCGTGAAAAGATATTATCACAGCAAAAAAAAAAAAAGGAAGAAAAACAGAGAAAAAAAAGAAACAACGAAACGTTCCCATATCATCCAGCGAAAAGGTAAGAGCAAAACTGAGAGAAAAAGAAGAAGTATATACTTCCATCGACGTCGGACGAGAATCGAAAGTAACGTCGACGATTGTCGAAAGAGATTAAAAAAAAAAAAAAAAAAAAAAGAACAAGGAAAGAAAAAAAAATAAAAGAAAGGAAATACACGTACACGCGTGATAGATCGAGATTTAAGATTTCCCGTGTGACGGCTCGGGTCGAGTACGGTGTACGTTGAAGAAAAAAAAAAAAAAAAAAAAAAGAAAAAAAAAGAGAGGAAAGGAAGAAGAAAAAGAACATGAGAAAAAAAAAAAAAAAGAAAGAAAAGGAAGATAGATATAAAAGTTTTCGCGCGGACTCGCGATTCTAAAGAATGGGCCTGGGCCTTACCTGGAGGAACTGCCGATACTACTTATGCTGGCACCGTCAGCCGTTCGTCTCTGTTCCCTGGAGACGTCGCAATCCGTGATGTCGCACTCCGAAGTGTCGGAATCGCTTAATCTCGATGTTGTCGACGGCGGGCTAAGATGGCAATCCACCGGCGTTATCACCATATCCTCGGCCTCCTGATAATGCCTGCAGGATATCAAACTTCGCTTTAACGCGCGCGCGCACTCCTCCAATCTCGAATTATTTCCAAAAAAGGTCACACACTTGGCAGCCTCCAAATATAGGACAGGTACTCCGGTAATGATTCCCTTCTCTCTCTCTCTCTCTCTCTCTCTCTCTCTCTCTCTCTCTCTCTCTCTCTCTCTCTCTCTTTCGATTTCGTTCTTAATC
The DNA here is from genome assembly GCA_918808275.2 of Dolichovespula sylvestris. Classification (NCBI taxonomy): domain Eukaryota; kingdom Metazoa; phylum Arthropoda; class Insecta; order Hymenoptera; family Vespidae; genus Dolichovespula; species Dolichovespula sylvestris. Next base: position 8,130,432 of record OU964966.1, read on the forward strand.
GATATCCTTGATATTTCAGTCGATTTACAACTCGATCGAGATCGCTTTTAAACGCATCGATAAACTACCTATATATACCTCTGTTTGTGTATATATATAAATATATATATATATATACATGTAGCTAATTAATACTACTATGCGCACGCATACGTATGTCCGTTTTTATTTACGTATATACATATACGTATATATATATTTACGTATATATATATATATATATATATATATATGTATATATATATGCATGTATGTATGTATGTATGTACATATATGTACTTACCGATGTTCCGTATGTACCGTCAATGGATGCCACTCGGGTTCATCGTTCAATGAAGCAACCGCCAATTCTATGACGACTTCGCCAAGAAAATCGTTCGCGTCGTACCTCCCGTAATCCCAAACCGTAATCTCCAATGCTCTCTTTCTAAGCTCCGATCTTCTTATCCCGTTGTAAACGAATGTCTGATTCCATCTTGGATCGTTCGTGTTGGCCAACGTTTTCGTCCGTCTCTTCGACTTCTCGCTACCGATTTAAAAACAATATAAGACAAGGCATTGTTATTATGTTTTTATTTTACGTCTCTCTCTCTCTCTCTCACTCTCTCTCTCTCTCTCGCTTTCGTTCCGTCATTTATTTTTCTTTCGTTAATTTTCGGTTCAATCATTATTCGCAAATAAGACAAACTTGGAAATGGAAGAGGAAGAAGATAGTCATCCGTTTTTGTTTTTATTTTCTTTTTTTATTTCTAATATCTTTTTACTTTTTTTTTTGTTCCCTCGTTTCGATCGCGTTACGTTCCGAATCTTTGTCGAGATAAGTCGATATAACGTTCGATAGAGGTGTACGTAACGTTATAGACGTGTACGTAGGAATTTTTTGTTGTCCTCTCTCTTTTCGCATCTAATCACCTCCACGTGTGTCCCTCCCCCGTCACCGCGCCCAATTTGCGCACACCCCATCGCCAAGTGGCCGGACGTTAACGTCCGAAAAAACTTTTACGTTTCTCTCGCAACTTAGAACGTGCCTTTTCGTTTTTCTTTTCTATTTTACTTTTCTTTTTTTTTTTTTTTTTTTTTTTTAATGATCGGCAGAACAAAACGAAAAAAATAATTAAAAAAAAAAAAAAGAAAAAGAAGAGGAGGAGGAGAAGGAGAAGAAGGAGGAAGAATAGAACGCGTAGCTATTTCGAAAACGAGAAAAATGGTCTTCCGTATTAAAACGTAAAAGTTTATATATGTATATATATATATATATATATATATATATATATATATATATATATACGTATACATATATAGTTAGTCGTTGGGCGAGCCGCACTGCGTTGAAATTTCGTTCTCGTCTCGTATCGTCTCGTACTACGCGATGTGTTAAAAGTAGGTTCCATGACCCCTTTATTAGCCTCACGAAATAATCCAAATCGCGTGATCGACCAACGTAACTTTTATAAAAGCGAAACCAACGACGTCGTGAAACTTCGTCGAAACGTAATCGCGTGTTATTTATTTCTTTCTTTCCTCTTTTTTCTTTTTCTTCCTCCTCCTCCTCCTCCTCCCCTTCCACTTTCGTCCTTCGTCCTTCGACCTTTCTTCCTTCTTTCTTTTTCATTTCTCCTTCCTTTTCCTTTCCCTCTTTAATTGTACTTTTTTTCTTTTCCCTTTTATAATTAATATATCTTTCTCCTTAACGAAAAGCGAACTCGAACGAAAAGAGCGAACGCGAGATAAGAAAGCGACGATACAATTTACGTTATATCATATTTTACGATTCTACCCTATATAAATTTATTTCTCTACAAAATTATTCTCGCGTCGGCTTGGTTGCGGCAACCACCCTCCCCCGTCCCCAGTTTTCCCCAAACGAGAAATTATTCCAACTCGCGAGGAATAAAAACTTGATAAAAATTAGCTTTCACTGGCAAGACTCTTGGCTCGATGTTCTCCAACTACGTATATATATATATATATATATATATATATATATATATATATATATATATATATATATGAGAACTCGGTGAAAGCACAGAAAATCCAGAAGATATGTCGGTGTATATACAGGCTCGGTTAAGAGTTAATGGAAGGATTTGTAAAGTTAACGGAACCGAGGGCAAAACTTCATGCGGCCATTAAGAGACGTCTACGAAATCGTTGGCACTGAGGCCAAGTTTCTTCGCGACGAAGGGATATCATCTACCGTGTTTTCCCTACATACCTACCTACCTACCTACTTACCCACCTACCCGGGTTACACGTACTTGGCTCGACTTACGCGTAGAACTCGATTTTAACGTTCGCGAAATGATTTATCTTGGATAGCCATTACACGCGGCGTCGCAACAGCCGACGACGTTTTGGCGCCCGTCTTGGAACGAGGATAGGATAAAGAAACGGAAAGAAAAGGGATATTATTTCCCATGTCCATTACGTTAAACGATAACCGAGCGTAAAACACGGGATATGCTGATAATGGTCACATAGATCATCCTACTTTTCTACAGAATCTTTGATATATGTAGTTCAAACCGTATGTACATACGTTTATGTATACAGAGTGTATGTGGATATAAGATATATATATATATATATATGTGTGTGTGTGCATATATGGGGACGTCGACGTAAATTCTATTCGTACCCTCATTCAGACGGTTAATCATCATTTAATGTAATGATTAAGAGAAAAGAGAGTTAATTGGAATGTAATAGCTCAATGAGTTAATCGTCGACGTTTAATGAGAGAAGCTAATTTTCCCTATTCTAATCGTTCGTTAGAGAATTCACACAAAAGTGAGAGGGGGCTGGGTTGGGGTAAGGCGAACGTTACTACAGAAATGTTCCCTCGTTGGGATGCTTGCCAATGACCTATGTATGTATGCAACTAAGTATGCATGTATGTATGTATGTATATGTATGTATGTATTTATATAGATATGCATTTAGTTATACTATGTACATACGTATGTTTAACCTATAGGTATATTTCGGTTAGATAAACTTTATGCGACATCTTTCATCAAATTCTAGACAGCCTGAAATGATCGTGGGCTTGAACTTCCCGTTTAATTGACGTTGAAAGGGCCAAAGGGAACGAAGGTTTTGTCCAAACAACGTTACGAAATATTACTCGAGACCGATTATTATCTCTCTCTTTTTTTTTCTTTTTTTTTTTTTTTTTACTATCCAGACAGACGTTTACTCTTTTAATTCATTTATATATATATATATATATATTTTTTTTTGTCTTTCTTTCTTTCTCTTCTTCTTACTTCTTTCTCACTTTTTCTCTTTTTCCAATCCTTTTCATCGAATTTCCATAGAAAAACGTTCGATTTGACTGACGAGATAATAATACCGCTATTACCGTTGTTTATTTTTATTCCTCGCGAGATATGATCGTTGGCGAATTTGTTTTGTTCGTTCGTTGTTGTTTTTTGTTTTTTCTTTTCTTTTCACTTTGCCTTACTTTCAAACGATAAAATTCGCGCTCCCGACGCAATTCTGTACGTATTAAAACGTTAAGTCGATTCCTTTACGCATATACGCATACGATTCGTTCGTTTTTCAAAGTCTTGCCAAAGAGTCTTTCAAAATCTTTTTGTAAGTCTCTTCGAGAGGTTCGGGTCACGCGCTTGGTCGTTCGCGAATATAATTACATTTTCTTTTTTTTTTTTTTTTTTTTTTAAGACGTAATCAATGAAATATAATTCAAAGTATAATTACTTTCTTTTTCCGCGCAACGTAGCGGAAGATAAGATCTTAAAGAACGAAAAAACAGGACGACGAGGGAAGTGAGAAAGGAGTAACGAAAAAAAAAAAAAAAAAAAAAAAAAAGAAAAAAAGAATAAAAAAGGAAAAAGAGAAGAAACGAAAGAGTGACTTACCTCCTATCGGGAAGTAGAAAGATTTTGGCGTATGGATTTCTCGGTTGGCCGTCGGGACGTGGCGTGAGATTCGATGCGTATACGACCGTGACGATTAATTGTAGATTAACGTGATCGAAGGATAGTTTCACTTGAAGACTACCACCGACGTTCGCATTTCCTGTCGGCGGTGGGGCCGCCGCTCTACGTGCATGCCTTACGCGTCCTTGACCGTGTAGATCCGGTGAGCCAGGTGACGTCACTAAAACCGACGGTTTCTCGCGCCTCGCGTCGTACAATTCTGTAAATTTAGACCGGTTTACGGTTGTCGGCAAACGGCTTTAATTTCACATTAACAGATCAAAGGGGATATTAAAAAAGAGAACGAAGAAGAATCGGTACACGATCGGGTTAGGGTAGAAAGAGGTTTCGTGGGGGTAGGGATGGGTAGAGAGGGTAGTAAATCGGGGTAATCGTGTGGGTGAGAGTATAGGGGGTGAGGTGGGTGGATGGATGATAAGAAGAGTCTGTTGAGAGAACGATTGATAAAGAACGGATCGATCGATTAGTAAATATATTGATATATTGTGTATATATATATACAGAGAGAGAAAGAGAGAGAGAGAGAATATATGTTATTAATATGTATATATATATATATATATATATATATATATATATATGCCGTATAAAAAATATATAAGGTAAAAATTTGAAAATGATCGGATCGATTTGATTCGATTGGATTCGTTAATTTTGTTTCGATTATGATATCTCATGTCGACGATGTAACTGTGATAAATCGATACGCAAATCATATGGTATAATATTTGTACTTGCGTACGTATGAATGTATGCACGTACGTATGTATGTAGGTTCGAAAGGAATATGTTAATTTATTATCGATAGAGTTCAACGTGATATATAGATGAAGTCAAAGACAAGAGAGACAGAGAGAGAGAGAGAGAGGGAGAGAGAGAGAGAGAAAGCGAACGAGTAAATGAGTGAGCGAGTGAGTGAATAAGTGAGTGAGTGAGTGAGTGAGTGAGCGAGTATAACGCGGCGAACTCACGCGACGATAATAATTTGTACCATCTAGAACGTTCGATCCTATCGCTCGTAATTTAATTAAAAGACTCTTCCGTGCGAATACGGAAGAGATAGGACAACGACAACGAGATGATCCACGCGAGAGGAGATTATATTTCGCTCGTAAAACGAAACACCTCTCTCTCTATCTCTATGTCTCTCTCACACACAGTCCCTCTCTTTCAGTCTCTCTCTCTTCCTCTCTCTTGCTCTCGCTCTCTTTCCCGATACGTTTCAATAAAGCTAATCCACGACGCGTTCTCATCATCGAATCACTGCAAGGAAATTTGATGAGATTAATGAAACATCGTAACGCCCCGTAAAAGAACGTTTTGTTCCTTTCTCCTTTGCGCTGGGGCGACGACGGTGAGAGGGGAGAGGAGGAGGGAGATTTGGTGAAAAGGAACTTGACGAAAATTTTAAGCTCGATCGACAAGTTTTATATGCGAAAGTGTCGATTGTTACAACGTCAAACTAATTCGTCGTATATACCGTATGTAGTGTATGTTGGATTATTTAACGAAGAAGAGAAAAAGAAAAAGAAAAAATACAATTATAATAAAAGCGATCAAACGCGCGTATTACCGACAATATTATTCATGGTAATAATAATGATGATGATGATAATGATAATAATAATGATAATCATGAAACGACGATGATAGTACTATCGTATTGGTGAAAAAGAATAACCCCTACGAACATATATAATATGTATGTATATATATATATATATATATATATATATATATATATATATATATAAAATTAGGGACGGAGAGAAATAGATTTAACTTACAAAAAAGATACATTCTTTCGGTCTCTATATATCGATGATATATATATATATGAATGTATGTATGTATGTATGTATAATACTTAGGTATATAAGATATAAGTACTTATATAAATCGGTGGATAGAGACAAGCACACGTAATAACAAAAAATATTACAGTATTTACCCATGCATATATATATATATATATATATATATATACACATATATATGTATATCGCTATACATACGGATAAATAGATAGATATATACGTAAATATAATTTAAAATGTTGTTGCTCCCATAAGATTAAGTCCTTGTTAAAAGGACGGAGTGTACACTTCAGCGAGGGTGATTGTAAAATAGGAACACAGAGGGCGGGGTCTGGGGGTGGGGACCGAGTGATGGTAGATATATAGGAAGAGGTGCATCAGCACTACGATCTACGCTCTACTATAAAACACATCGATAGAGTAATACACAAAGCGGAAATCGAGCTATTCAATCGTTTCTTACATTTTTTTCTCTTTTGATTCTTTTCTTTTCTTTTTTCTTTTTTTTTTTTTTTTTAATTTCTTTCCTTTTCATTTTCGCCGAATTTGATCGATTCAATTTCAAGACATAGAAACGAAAATAAGAATCGGTTGAGGGAGAACAAGGCGTGTGGGATGAGGGGTAATGGAGGACGGGGTGTGGTGGTGGTGGTTTGCCATAACGAAGTAATATAAAAAAAAAAAAGAAAAAAATATGACAAAGAAGAAAAGAAAGATAGAAAGAAAAGGATGAGGTACACTCAGCAAAAAATGTGGGGACAAAGGGCGGATCCAGAAGGGGTTGGTTGTTAAAAGAAATTTAAAGCCTACCCCATAGGATGCATTTCTTAAGACCTGGAATGCGAAAAATCATATAATCTGTGATAATATAGCGCCGTGTCCAATATAAGCTTAAATACACTTACAATCTATTGTTAAAAAAAAAAAAAATAAAAAAAAAAGAAGAATAATATTTCTCTATCTATGTTTGTAATATGTATGCATGTATGCATGTACGTATATAACTATATTATTAACTCGACAACGAACTATCGCAAACGTTACTTTTCTACTTTATTTTCGTGTCACGACTACGACGACACGCACAACTACTAATCAATCTCTTAATATCGCAGACAAATATTTAACCCTCAAGCTTGGAACGTTCAATGTTGAAAAATTATTTTTTTGTATCTTTCGTGGTCGTCGAGAACGTTAGAGAGAGAGAGAGAGAGAGAGAGAGAGAGAGAGAGAGAGAGAAAGTAAAGTAAAAAAAATGTAAAATGAAAAAACATTATTCCTTCGAACGTTCTCGAGTCGCTCGTGAAAGGAGACGCGAGATTGCTTCGAACAAAACAAAAAATAAAAAGAAAAAACAGAAAAGAAAATCTATCCCAATCTACTCTAGCAAGAAAACGACAGATGATGGAATCTGTAAAATCTGTCGTTCTCTTCTAATTTCCAAATCTCTGATATCCATCGGATACCAATCAAAAGACATTTTCTCTACTATCGAAATAATTCGGATTACTAGAAGTATCGATCGATCGATTTCAATCGTAATTATTCGAAATTATTTTCGAAGTTGATCGTTAATTGAAGGTTAAAAACCGATCGATCGGTCGATCAATCGATCGATATACATATATATATATACATATATCGAATCGATATTATTCGGATCTATCGTAAACCATGAATAATAGAAAAAAAGATATTCTTGTCGGAATACAATATTATTTGTAATTCATAGTCACCTTTGTGATGGGGTTGTTGAGAACCGCTTGTTTGTCTCCATTGCGGTTGTACAGCAATTCGTCTGGACGGTACGGACATCGACGAACCCGTTGGTCCTTGTTGTTGTTGTTGTTGTTGTTGTTGATGGTGGAGGTGTTGCTGTTGTTGCGCTGCCATCGTCGTCGTTGTCGTCATTGTCGTGGTACTCGGTGCCAATGCGGCCGATAAATTTCGCGAAACTATCAATTCAACTTGGGACTCCTGTCTCGATTCCGCGATAATCTCGTATACGTCCCTGAAGCTCTTACCCTGTAGAGATCTACCGTTCCATTTGAGTACCTCGTCGCCTGTAACAATCGAGAGATTCCAGATCTCGGAATAATCGTTTTCCTATCCCAATTCCCCATTTCTATAGTCGATTGATATTATTTATCGAATTTATAAATAAACTAGACCATTTATTTTCAATGAAGCGATACTTATATATATATATATATTTATTTATTTATTTATTCATATTTATATATTATAATCTATATATTTATTTGTTAAAAAATTTCTTCTCTATATATCGAAATATGTATAATAGTTATATATATATATTTATATATATATATATATATATATATATATATAATATTTATTTATTTGTATTTTATTATTTCATTATTTATTATTACATTATAAATATAAATCTATAGATTCCTTTGAATAAACAATATAATATATTCAAAATAAATATACACATAAATACTTAAATATATGTATATATATAGAAAAGAAATGTTTCTTTCTTTCTTTCGTTTTTTTTTTTTTTTTAATCTTTTTTCCCTTTCACAAAATGGACAGGATAAGATGATAGTTCTTTTTTTTATTCCTCACCTGGTCTCAATTGACCTTCTATGTCGGCTGTACTACCCTTCTTGACCTTTTCGATAAGAGCTCCCATAGAACCATCCTCTAAGAGTATACCACCGACGACCTTGAGACCGAGTATACTCGTACTGCTCCCAGAACCCAAGGACTTCCTTAAGACCATGTGTCCGATTAACTTCTGACCGTCTCTGCTGACTTGCCAGGGGAATGGATGGTGCTAAGACAACGCGTAGAATCGTTTTGTTTTTCCATCTAATCTTTGGTTATCGTTATTGTCGTTTTTATTGTCTTTTCTTTTCTTTTCTTTTTTCCGTTTTTTTTCTTTTTTTTTTTTTTTATACTTCGACGTCACGCGTACGACGTTACCAGAATTTGTTCTAAACGAATTGCGCTCGTAAAGAAAAAATAAATATTTATTTATCCTCGGGATCTTTTTTTTCTTTCTTTATTTGTTTACTCATTTATTTATTTATTTATTTATTTTATTATCAAATTCTTGGAACGAACACGTTAAACGTCTTTATATAATTGTTTTGTTATAATCTAAAGCGTAAGTATAATTAGCGTGTTATGTCATACTGAGAGAAACGTCTTGTTATATTTTACAAATGTGTGTGTGCGTGTGTGTGTGTGTGTGTGTGTACAAGTGTATATACACAGGGTGAACCGAAAGTTTCTAAGTAATTTTAAAAATCAATCTTGCTCTTTCTCGATACTTTCACGGGCTAATTATTTCTTTCTTATTCTTTTTCTCATCCATTTTTCAGATCGTTAAAATACATATACCTTGAAAACTTTCGATCCCGTCCAAGAACTTTTGACCCGAACTGTGTACAGACCATTTCTGTTGTTTTTCTTTCTTTCTTTCTTTTTTTTTTTTTTTTTTTTTTCTTTAATATTACGTATCTCGATAAAAATGTATAGTTTGTTTTAATCAAGACGTTTCTCTAGACTTTTACAAGCAGTGACGTTTTGTTGGTGGAAAGTAGCTCGTGTGTCGTACATATATATATAATTATATAATATATAAATACACCAATTAAAGCGTTTCATGCTCAACCAAACTACATTATTCGTATTAATTGTTAAAATAGCGTTACATGCTTCCGTATAACAACAAAATATTTTACTGCACTCTAAACAAACAAACGAACGAACGAACGAACGAACGAACGAACGAACAAAAAATAGATAGGTCGAAAGCGAAGCGAGGAGCATTCGAAGAAATTTTTCATTCTTTTTGTACATTCCAAAACACGATGCTGAAAGATTATATTATAATGATCTACACGGTTAAGAAGAGAAACACGTACCTACTTACAAATATAACAAATATCGTCGACATAAGTGTCAGGATAAAATTAATAAGAGTGTGTACGATGATCTTTTTTTTATGCAGTTTAATCGTGTGATATGTATGTGCGTATGTTACAAAAAAAAAAAAAAGAAGAAAAAAAATATGGTAAGGATGAAGAGAGGAAAAAATACCCTCTTTCGAAAAAAAAAGGAAAAAGAAAAGGATAAAATTAGAAATATTATAAAATAAAATCAAAAAAGAAGAAAGGGATAGAAAGAAAGAAAATCGTGTGCCTGTACTTTCGCTGGAGGGTGATTTTTTTAGGATGGATTTAAATTAATTAAATGTGTTTCGTCTTCCTCTGATCGATTTATTAATGCATATATTTATATATGTATATATATTATTAATATCGATTTATTAATATCCGTTACTGTTAGTGAATATTTTCCTGCTATTTTTATTTTCTCTTTCTTATTAAAAGAAAAAAAAAAAGAGCGCAGAAAATGAGAGAGAAAAAAATAATCGAAGTGAGAGTAAACGGATGGGACGATTTGATCGGATAGGAGGATGAGAATAAAAGTATCTCTATCATCTTCTAATCATCGTGAAGCTATTTTATATATAGAGAGAAAAATTATAAGGATGGAGACATAGAGAGAGAGAGAGAGAGAGAGAGAGAGAGAGAGAGGATATTTTTCAAACGAGAAAACGAAGAAAAAGGAACGAAACGTTTTCAAAGACGCCGATTGAATCGTCCAATTAATACAAATTGATATGTGTATGTCCATTATATATATATATATATATATATATATATATATATATAAAATAGATATATAACAACACATATCAAGAAAGTTCTTCTTGAAAGGGTTGACGAACCGTGAAAGAAGAGTCGAGATAGAGACTGAGCTTTAATCTTGTAGAAAAGCTCGGCTGCAGTCGGCGACGGCGGCATTGCCGTAAATAGTACACATCAAGTATATAGACATACATACATACATACATACATGCCATAGACAAACGTACGTAAGTAAGTGTAAATATAGGTGTATATATCCAACGTAGATCCTACGTGGTAATACCGTTTGGCATCGGAACGAATATGAATATATATATATATATATATATATATATATATATATATATATATATATATATATTCGCTCTTGAGACGGAAGCACTCGATTGTACCTTTCTCTCTTTCTTCTTTCATTCTTTCATTCTTTCTTTCCTCCTTTCTCTTTCTCTCTCTCTCTCTCTCTCTCTCTCTCTCTTTTTGTTCCTCCTCATTCCTTTACTTTCATGAAAAAGACCAGTGACCTTTGAGCTCTCGATCGTTTAACTCGACGTATAAGAACTCTCACGATTTCGATTCCTCTTCTTCGTTCTTTCGATTCGATTAAATCTCTCTCTCTCTCTCTCTCTCTCTCTCTCTTTCTCTCTCTATTTCTTTTTCTTTCTTTCTTTCTCGTTTTCTCTCCCCATTTCTATTTCGCTTCTTCGCAAAGTTCGAAACTCACGACCGAACGAGCTCCGCGATATCGAAAGCGAACGACAGCTAACGACCTTTCCTTTTCCTAAGCTTTCGCGAAATATCCTTTGGCCGCTTTCCAATTCGATTAATTATGAAACAGGAACGCTTCTCGGGGGAGAGAACGCCCGGCACCCTCTCGACAGTTTTAATTGGACGTACGGAATCACGGCGCGCCGATGAAGTTAAAACACGCGCCGCGCCGTGACTTCTCGAAATCGTTCGTTTATGGAAACGAAACGAAACGAAATCGAAGATAGAAATTAGTGAAAATAGTGATAAAAAGAGAGAGAGAGAGAGAGAGAGAGAGAGAGAGAGAGAGAGAGAAGAATGATGGTTTGTAATTTCTTTCTTATTTTTTTTTTTTTCGTTTAATTATATCATAATAATACAAAGAACGTCGTGTAGGAGTTCGATGATATTCGTGATTTAAAATATATGTTTAAAAAGTGATATTCCTTCTTCTTTGTCTTTCTCCCTATCTCTCTCTCTCTCTCTCTCTCTCTCACACACAGACACACACACACAGACACTTGAGAAAATAAGAGAGAAAGAGGGATGATTGGATACGTTGTTTAGCCGGAAAAAAAAAATATATATGTGACCGAAAAATCTTTCACTCTCAATTTATCACAATATTACGAATTACATATGAACGTATATTAGTTATCAACGATTTATCTGAATACGATATATGATAGATCAATGATCACGATTTATTACTCTTCTATATATATTTATATACATTTTCTTTCTTTGAATTAACATCTAATAATGTCAAGGATTTCACGTAGGAGTTCGTAAATGTTCGTGGTTTAAAAATATTTGCTAGGAAAGTGATAATCCATCATCCCTCTTTTTAAGAGAAAATAAAGAAAGAGAGAGAGAGAGAGAGAGAGAGAGAGAGAGAGAGAGGGATGATTGGACATGTCGTTTTGTTGGAAAGAAACATGATCACAAATATTTCAACTACGATTTACACAAATCACAAATTACTTATATACCAGACGTTATATATAATCGAACA
>OU964966.1:8147669-8152669 GCA_918808275.2 Dolichovespula sylvestris
TCGACGTCTCTATACCGGAATCTTTGGTTACGCTGTCTTGGCTAACCAAACGATCAGCCTCCCATGACCAATCCTCCCGAGAACTCTCGATATTGGTCCCTCCGTCGAATCGTACCGTCTTTTTTCCCCTCCTCTCCATGAACCTGATCAGACAAAGCCATATACGCGGCCGCCCGTGGATTCCTTCGGTCTTCTTCTTTCGCCTTTCTTTTTCTTTTTCCTTTCTTCTATTTTCACTTTCTTTCCTCTATCTTTTTCTCTGTCCTGTTCTCTTTTCCTCTTTCATTCCTTTCTTTTTCTATTCTTTTTTTTTTTTCTTTTTCTTTTTTTGTCCGTCTCGCTCCTCATTTCGTCCCTCGCGATACTCTCGCCTCGTGGCACCTCAACGTCCCCTATCTTTCTCCGTTCGTTCCTTTTTCTTCGCGAGCGAATTTCTTTTCTTTTTTTGTTTCCCTCCCCTCTCCTTTCTTTTCGTCTCTTCTTTTTATTTTGGTTTCTTTGTTTTTTTTTTTTTTTTTTTTTTTTTAATACTTTTTTCGCCTTCGTCTTTCCCTTTTCGTCGATGCGCAGCGCCGTCCGTCTTAACGTATTTCATCGTGATCGAACTAAATCGTCGCTCAAGGATCGATCGATCGATAGATCTTTTCTCTCTCTCTCTCTCTCTCTCTCTATCTCTATCTGTCTATCTCGATCGCATATTTATCTCGTTAATTCGCTTAACAAATGATTTTGATAGACTCTTGTACACGTAAACGCGTTCACTATCGCGTCGCTCGATCGCGCTTAAAAAGCAACGAATTCGAATCTGTTTCATGATCGAAAATCATTTCGATTGAAAGAGAAGGAGGGAGGGAAAAAAGAAGAAGGAAAGAGATGGAAAGAAATTCGTTTCGTGAGACAGTCGAAAAAAAAAAAAGAAAGAAAAAATAAATACACCAAATATAAAACGAAATCGTTTACGTCGGGATCGTTATTGAAAACGTTATAATAAACGTCGATATTCGTCGGTAGATCGTTCGTCGCGATTATAATTTTTTACAATGATCCCATTAAAGATAATGCATTTATCGATCGATATATATATATATATATATATATATATATATATATAATCGAAGTAATAACGCACGATTAATATCGCGTTAAACCACGAACTGTCACACATTTTCTAAAAGGTTACGATCTATAACGCTCCCTCTCTCTCTCTCTTACACATTTATAGATCATATTCTTCTAACGAGTTCCTTCGAGCGCCTTGCGTCGGCGAGTACGTACGCATCGATGACCCGTTGACGTCTTTAATAATAAAACTAATAAACGAAAAAAGGAAGAAAGGAGGAAAAAAAATGAAAAAAAAAAAAAAAGAGAAAATAAAGAAAATAAGGGAACGTATATGCGTTATTACTATCCATCACGACGCCCTCGATCCTTTCCAGTTATAGTTCTTCAAAGAAGCGATCACGTATTTCGATCCGGGTCGAACTATTCAAGCGAGGAAAGAAAAAAAGAATAGAAAAATTCTTCGATCGATCCTCATTATCTCTCGCTTCCTTTTAACGATTATCACGACGATTCCATTAAAATCTCAATCCTGATAATTCTCATTTGGATTTATTATCTCTCATTGTTTTATCCCTTTTATTATTTTCACATATAAATTCGAAACGAACGAAATGTAGACAATCGATGTAACGGCGCATTTTGAGATTGATTATAATTTTTGTCCGTTTTACTTTCGTTCATCCAATATACCTTGGCATCGACGTACACAACAAATAATACCAATTCAACCCAATTGGATTTATAAATAATAACGAAGGAAAATGAACGAACGAACAAAACTGTAACCGCGAGACGAGAGTTACTTCGATCCGGGCCGTACGAGTCGAGCGAAAAGAGAAAGACGGAAAAAAAGGAAAAGAAAAAAAAAAAAAAAGAAAAAGAAAAGACAAATCCTTCAACCTTCAGCTCAATCGTTTCCTCGATCTCACGAAAAATCATAACGATCGATGATTCGTCCCGAATTTATATCTCGAGATCGATACGCAACGTATTAATATCGTTTGCGAAATAAATCGACGGCCATCTTGCGATCCATCCTCGGATCCTTTTCCTGGTCCTTTATCTTTCTTTCTTTTCTTTTTTTTTTTTCGCAAAGATCTCGCAAAGAATCGAACTTTACGATTGATATATATAAAAAAAAAAAAAAAAAAAAAAAAAAAAAAAAAAAAAAAAAAAATACGAAACGCACCTCCTGTTATTGGCACGCCATTCGACGCCATTCCTCCGGGAGTTCCGTTTGACGATCGAGCTCTCCGATTTTCGCGGCTCGCGCGTCGAACGATGCTTCTCCTCCTCGTCGAATTCGACGCCAACGATATTCGTGACGGGACGTTGCCCGTCTACGACGTCTTCGTTGTCGTCGGAAACGTTCTTCCAACGCGTATCCTCTTTGACAGCAGCCATCATCGGATCGTCCACGTTCTTGCCGTAAATCTTTCCTATGGTACACGTACATACGTCGTCATCCAACAAATTTTCATCTTCCCCTTTTCTTTTCTCTTAAATCCTTTTTTATTTTCTTTCATTTTTTTTCTTTTTCTTATTTATTTCTTTACACATTTTCCTGCCCCGCTTTCTTTCTTCTTTTTTCTTTTTTTGATATACATATATATATATATATTTTTTTTTCAACTTTGTACTCACGAACATCTCGTCGGACGCACTTCTCGATCTCACTCCGATTCATTTTTTTTTTGTCGACGTGACATCGAAGAAACAAGAAAAAAAAAAAGAAATAGAAAGAAGAAGAAGATCAAAAATTGATCGTCGAACTTTTACTTCGTCTCATCGTAAATATATTGCTATTGTATTGACTTGTATACTGCGGTGTTAAAAAGAAACAAAAAGAGAAACGCAACAAAAAATCTTTCTCGATCATCCCTCGTAATTTCTCTCGACGATATCGTAAATTCGAAATGTACTTCCCACCTACGCTACGCTCCCCTATAAGACCCTACTCCGATGTGTAAGATAACGCTTACAATTTATTTTTTCATTTTATCTACGTAACTTTTATATCGTCAACATAAATATATTGATCGACGATTGAAATTATTTCGGCGTCGTACACTACGATCGATTGCGTTTAAATCGATATGTTAGAAAAAAAAAAAAAGAATGACGAACAACACGTTCATAATCGATCTGAGATTCGAGGAAAAAAATCGACGACGACTCGGATACACGCACATCTACGCATCACAAATTACAATACGTCTTATATTCTACTCTCCTTCTCTTTATTTCTTTTTCCTTAATGTGCGCTATCTTCCTCTCCCTCCCCAGCACCCACCCCCCCCCTCCCCACCCTCTCTCTATCTCTCTATCTCAATCGGCACGAAGATAATCGCTGAAAAAAAAAATTGTAAAAATTCGAACAAACATCATTTTACATGCGTTTTACTTTCCATTTCGATTTTGTGTATACTTTTACTTGTTCTTCTCAACCAAATCGATTAAACATTGTTCCTCCTCCTCCTCCTCCTCCTCCTCCTCCTCCTTTTTTCTTCTCCTGTCACGTCGTCACATTTTCTACGAGTAATAAATCTCGCGCTTGGTACGCAACGACGAGACAAGTGTACTGCCACCTCGAGTAATACATACGTATTATTATTATTATTATTATTATTATTATTATTATTATTATTATTATTATTATTATTATTATTACGGTGAAAAAATTCACATGGAGGAAAACTGGAAGGATCTTTTCTAGCGAAAGACCCCGTCAAGAGATGTCCGTCACGAAACTGTATATCGTTCGAGTTTCACGCACGTCATGTAAGGCGAAACGTTTGTTTAGAGACTGTAAGGACTCGTATAGTAAACAATATAGTAACGTGTGCTTCGTGGTATATCGTATTGAAACATATAGCATAGGCTGTTTTATGAAAGGAATAACGGGCTCGTTTACGTGCGTGCGTGTTTCTGTCTGACTGTCTGCTGTGTCCGTCTCTCTGTGTTTGTAAACATATATATTTTTTATATTGTATCTTATGTATATGTGTGTGTGTGTGTGTGTGTGTGTACATACGTGCACAATTGTGAGATACGGTAATACATCTAGGTAATAGCAATAATATAAGGACACACAAAACACATTTACATATTATAATTAAAATTGTACATACATACATACATACATATATATATATATATATATATATATATATATATATGTATATATGTATATGTATATGTATATATATAAGCGTTTACGATATGCCTCGATGCGTTGACACACACAACAAACAAAGATTATTTCAAGCGATTCACGAATGACGTTTAATCCAGGTATCTACGTATTTATATAATCTACGTGTCCTGATTATGTGAGTGTAAAAAATGGTGATTACGACGAGTTAAAATATATATATATATATATATATATATGCGTAAAACGAGGTAATCGTAGGAAATTCTCAACGTTCCAAATATGCAAATGTCAAATTTACGTAAGCATAAGTTTTCGTACGAGATTTGCATACACGTAAATCTATTAGATTTTAACACGCACATCCGTATGTCTAACGGACGCAAATTATTTATAAGAAAATATTAAATAAGTATACGATATAACGATAATTAGACAAATAAATATCTCGTGGTTTCGTACGTTTAAGATGATTCTTAATTGTTACCAAAAAAAAAAAAGGAAATATTCTTGCGTATCTATGTAAAAATATATATATATATATATATATTTACATATTTATAATTTTATCTTCCGAAAGAATAAAAGTAACGCATATCACATAGAAAGAGATTATCTTTCAAAAGAGGAAATCTGGAATCGATCGGTGGAGTGATATATACTTGTTATGTATGCCGAGAGAGTGAAGTGTGTAAATAGACAAGAAGTGCATATCTGTGCACGATTCGTAGTAGTAGTCCAAAGTAGAACAAATCAAATCCGTAACCAATTCTGCCGAGCGGTC
>OU964966.1:8155169-8172669 GCA_918808275.2 Dolichovespula sylvestris
GTCGTCATTGTAAAATAATGATAAAGGACACAAATTTTTAATTAACATTGAATTATATATCACAACAGAAAGAATAAAGGGAAAAAAAGGAACGAGCACATCGATTGCCGCAAGATAAAAATTTAATAATAATAATAATAATAATAATAATAATAATAATGATAATCATAATCATAATCATAATCATAATCGTAATCATGATGGCAAAGGACAAACATTTTTGATTCTTCGTTAAATAAGAGGCGTGTGCGTGATATTAAAAAAAAAGAGAGAGAGAGAGAGAGAGAGAGAGGGAGAGAAAGAAAAAGAAAGAAAAAAAAGAAAAGAAAAGGGAATAAAAGGGAGAGGAATCGATTGTAGGTCAATCGCAAAGAAAATAAATTTAAAAAAAGGTTGTCCAAGTGAACGCATTAATATATCCCTCTTTTCTCGTTTCAACGCTTCTCGCATAAAAAAAAAAAAAAAAAAGAAAAGAAAGAAAGGAAAAAGAATGAAAAAAAAGACAAAAATAGAGAGAGAGAGAGAGAGAGAAGTAAATGTCGGGGGCGATCGTAAAGGGTCGCCCGACGAAATCCATTCCCGGCCGATTATCTTATCGAAGTTCTACGAGAGAGTAAAAACGAGCAATTAAACGTTCCATCGTCGCGCCAGAAGCATTATCACGGTCAAATAAACGCGAAGGGAAAAGGGGTGAAAGTACGAGGGGTGGTTATGTGAGGAGTTTCGAAGGAATAGGAAGAAAGGGAATAACGTGAGTGAGTGGGAGAAAAACTGGTGAGAGGGATAGAGACACGGACGCATACACATACACATACACATAAAGAGAGAAAGAGAAAGAGTGGAGAAAGGGTAAGAGAGACTGGAGAGGTAAGAGGGTTAGAGAGGTTAAGGGGTAGAGAGAAGGTAGAGAGAGTAAAAGTCTCTCGTTTGCCCGAGCTCGTGTATATACGACTGTGGTCTACGATAGGGAGAAGGGTGAAGGGTGGAACGGCATAAAACTGACAAATTGGATATAC
This sequence comes from Dolichovespula sylvestris, assembly GCA_918808275.2. Classification (NCBI taxonomy): domain Eukaryota; kingdom Metazoa; phylum Arthropoda; class Insecta; order Hymenoptera; family Vespidae; genus Dolichovespula; species Dolichovespula sylvestris. Next base: position 8,156,186 of record OU964966.1, read on the forward strand.
GATCGCAAGTGAGGAAGATCCACGACCACCCTCTATATCATTCAACGATGGCTTCATCCTTATTTCACCGCACCGTCCTATAACACACGTGCGCGAGAGAGAGAGAGAGCAAATGTGTGTGTGTGTGTGTATATATATGTGTGTCTACGTTTCTCACTTGTCTGTCCTATTTTAACGACAACTCGATATCGCGATGAAGATATAAGTATTTTATTGCTTGGCAAATTTGAATAACTAATTGTTAATAAAAATATATGACTATATATATATATATATGTGTGTGTGTGTGTGAGTGAGTGTGTGTTTGTGTTACGTACGTGTAAGGAAGAGTTTGAGCAAGGTATCGTTAATCGATAAAAATTTTACAAGGATACATTTATATATAAATTATGTACGTACGTACACACACATGCGCGTGCACGTGTATGTTGTATTAATATATGGGTGTCGAACTGATTTCTCGAAAAGGGGAGAAATTATGAGAAAAAGTAAGAGAGAGAAAGAGAGAGAGGAAAAAAAATGAAAAAATCGCGAATACACGTAGAAAACGAGTTTTTCGTACAAATCGATAAGAATGATAAAGAAAGGAAAACAAGATAACGTTCGATACAAGATACGTTTCGATATAAATACACACACACACATATATTGTATTATATAGCATATATGTAGATACACCGAGTAATAGCTACGATGAAAAAAAAATTTGTGTGTGTGTGTGTGTGTGTGTGTGTGTGTGTGTGTGTGTGTGTGTGTGTGTGTGTGTGTGTGTGTGTGTGTGTGTGTGTGTGTGTGTGTGTGTGTGTGTGTGTGTGTGTGTGTGTGTGTGTGTGTGTGTGTGTGTGTGTGTGTGTGTGTGTGTGTGTGTGTGTGTAATATATAAAGCCGGCGCGTTTCTTCTAAAGCGTTCAATCGACGAATTTCAATACACGAATAAATCAGCGCGCGCGCGTATCGAAATCGTGATTAGAGCGTGGTGTTATCGTGTGATAAGTAGAGGGTTAGAAAAAGATAACCGAGGAGTGGGGAAGAGATTAGAGGAAGAATTAAAAAAAAAAAGAAAAACCAGGGAGAAAAGGAAATAAAAAAGGGATACGAAAAAAACGATCGAACGAGATCGTTTGGTCATAGACGAAAAAGGGGGACGAAAGAAGGAGAAGTTCTAATTCAAAAATTAAATGACGCTCCCTTCTGTATGAGTCAATATTTCGTATATATGTAGATGCGTTTCTCTTTCCTTCTTCTTTTTTTATTTTTTTTATCTTCGTCTCTCTCTCTCTCTCTCTTTCTTTATCTATCCCTCATCTTTCGGACGTACTCTTACAGCGAGCATATCGTCCTAACAATTACTAATTTTTACGATGCAAACGAGACTCCCTCGATAAGATCAACGATAAGATTTTAATCGCGTCGATTAAGGAATATTAAATTGGGTTACCCGATTTAATCGGATTTTTCTTTTCTTTTTACTTTGTCTATTTTTTTTCTCTCTCTTTTTCTCTTTTACCTTCCCCTCTCTCTCTCTCTCTCTCTCTCTCTCTCTCTCAACTACGACAAGTATAAAATATTATCGTCTCTTTTCCACATAAATACGTAATAAAAAATAGAAACGAACAAAACAGAGAGAAAAAGAGAGAGAGGGGGTAGAGGGGGGTAGAGGGGGGGAGGGGGTGAGAGGGAGAAAGAGAGAGAAAGAGAGAGAGAGAAAATATCAGAATAATTGAAGAATATCTGTCCAAGTGGAAAATGAAAAAGCGATCTTTTATCGTGGACGTATGGTGCTCGCGTTCTTATTTATCATCTGAAAGGTAAAATTATAATTAGCAATGAGAGACTTCGTTGTCGCTTCGTTGATATCTTATTCCTTCGTTTCTATCTATGTGTATATATATATATATATATATATATATATATATATATATATATATCGTCTCTCTATTTCTCTTTACTCCTAACAAATAACAAGATCATTCACAATAAAGTAAGCGAGACGATGATAAGGAATAAATAGTATCTCTCTGTGACGGAAACGATCAAAGCGAACTGGAAAGAAAATATATATATATATATATATATATATATATATATATATATATATATATATATATATATATACAGTTATGGGACGATTGCATGACGATCTCTTCGATAACGACGTAATTACAGGATAAAAGTGTTCCCTCGTTCTATCGAATGCGAAACGAATAGTATAAAACGAATAAAAAAAAAAGCAAAAGAAGATATAACAGAAAAAAAATAAAATATATATATATATATATATATATATATATATACAAACACATATCTATTTCTATCTGTATAGATATATATATATGTTTGTGTGTGTGTATAGAAGAGAGATGCAATGATAGCACATAAAGACATGATACTCCGTAGAATTTTCTTTTTTGCTTCTCTTCCTCCTCCACCTCCTCCTCCTAATTCTTCATCTTCTTCATCTTCTTCTTCTTCTTCTTCTTCTTCTTCTTCTTCTTCTTCTCCTACATTTCATCCAAAGAAATCCTGTTTTCTGTAAATCCTCGTTAGAGAAAAAAAAAAATGAAGAAGAGTCTCTCACTCGTACATTTCTTTCGTTGAACGCGCATCGAGGACTGAGTTACGCGTATCATTTTATAACTTACCTCTCGGTAGATGATTCGAAGAAAAATAAGACACTTACTAATACTAATAAAAGCTAATCTAATTTATATATATATATATATATATATATATATATATATATATATATATATAATCGTACTGTGCATCTCTACGAATGGGAGCAACAACACCGTCCGACCAAACAAGAGGATGATTCCTTTTCGTATCTCTTATGTGAGATTCAAGCACGGCTCCTCTCGCAAAATTGTCGTCTCGATTATTTCTCCCCTCTCCCTTTCGCCCACCTCAAACCAACCCACCCCACCTACACCCACACCCCACCCCCTATTGTCGATGAAGTTGTTAGAGATCGAACGATAGAAAGTGCGATAAAACACGGCCACGCTATGCTATCGCGTGTTTTGAATCTGCGAACGGCAGATCAATCCTGAATTTTATACGATATATAGTCTCCTCACTTTTATTTATATGTATACTAATATATATATATATATATATATATATATATACATATTATTCTCTCTTAGGACTCGTCAGTCGTTTATTATGGCCAAGCGCAATCGTCTATTTTCAATAAAGCACTCTCACAGTTTTTCACTATATTGATATCAATATTAAACTTACGCGTGTATGTTAATGTTAATGTGTGTGTGTGTGTGTGTGTGTGTGTGTGTGTGTGTGTGTGTGTGTGTGTGTGTGTGTGTGTGTGTGTGTGTGTGTGTGTGTGTGTACATATGTATATAAAGAATAATAAATAATCCTATCGATCTATATTCTGTTCCTTGACAAGCCTGTAAAAAAAAATTCGATCCTCGAGAAAACAATCCAATCGTACCCAACGCTTCGAGCTGATGATCGTACCTATTAGAAAAAAAAATAAATAAAAAAAAAAAAACAAAAAAAAAAGCAGAAGAAAAGGTAAAGACAATTTATAGATAAGTTCGCAATAAATTAACGCGTAAGATCTGACTGACGCAATAATACAAAATTAAAAAACCATTGATCCTCGAGTATACAACGAATTTGTACCGATAATTCGACCCAACGAACTTACTGTCTCTCCTTCGTAAGAAAACAAAAAAAAAAAAAAATAAGAAAGAAAAGACCCTTCGTCACAAATTTATATCCAATATATCCAAACTCGTGAAACTTCGTTTTATATAACGACACGCTGGAAATAATTAGCGTGGGCGAAAGTAATAGGAAGGAAAACGAAGAAAAAAGAAAAAAAAACGAAAAGAGAGAGAGAGAGAGAGAGAGAGAGAGAGAGAGAGAGAGAGAAGAAGTAAGTGACAAAGAAGTAGAACGAAATACGTATCTATATCTGTGGTGACACGAATGCGCCTACCGTGTCCCCATTATCAGCATTTCGATGGAAGATCGGTGGCGAACACGCTGCTCGCCGTAACTTGATGCCAGCACGGAATGGAACGGCACGGAACAGAACGGCACGGAACGGAGCGGAACGGAACGGAACGGAACGGAACGGAACGGCTCTTTCGACGATGCGTGTCTTTGATATGCACGGTCTCCGCATAGCGTCTGCTTTGGCCATCCGCATCGTCCGTCGCGTATGCACTGCTCAAACGAGTGCATACCCGAGAGATGCATATATATATATATATATATGATATAGTGTATATAATATATATATATATATATGCATGTGTGTGTGTGTGTGTGTGTATGTGTGTATACACTGTAAAAGGCACGTACATACAACGAAGATAAGAGAACCACTGACCGTTTGGCCACACGGGTAAAGGGCTTTTCCACGATTCAGCTTACATTGTACGTACACCTATGCGATACCAATGTGAATCGTTCTACCTTTTCCTATTTTCTATACTCTCTCTCTTTCTCTCTCTCTCTCTCTCTCTCTGTCTCTTTCTCTCTCCCACTCTCTTTCCCTTTCTCTTTAACCTTTCCGTCAATTATTTCGATCCGATGTTCTTTGTTCGAAAGTTACGTATGCGTGCGGTTCCGTGTCTCGTTAAATGTAAAACTCATTGAAAAGTTAGAAATGAAGGTTTTTACGCGATAACGATTTAAGTAAATTAGTATAATAGCAGTAATAGCGGTGGGCGTACATAAATAAGAGGCTGAGATAAATCTGTCGAGCGCGTGCGGGTAGGTGGGTGGCTGACTGGGTAGGCTGGGAACCGAGGGACGGGGGGCGGGGCGGGGGAGGGTTGATACCGTTATTACGATATATCATCGTTCTACGATATATTGAAATCGTTGTATAGATTTATTTATTATTTTTCATTTTCTTTTTCTTTCTTTCTTTCTTTCTCTTTTTATAATTTATTTATTTATTTATTTTCTTCTTTTCTTTTTCTTTTGATGAGAAACGATCGAGAAGGGCGAACAAAAGATCGGCTTGATTTTATTCCCTTCGTTTCTTCCTTTTCTACCTTTCTTTTTTATCTTCCTATCGTTCTCTCTTTCTCTCTTTTTCCTTTTTGTTCTCTCATCTCATCTCGATATTTTTAACATCTCCTTTATTTTCAACGATATAACGTAGGAAAAATGGCCCGATCAATTTTATTGGAAAATCAGAAACCCCCGGGCGAGATGCCCTATTGGTGTGGTACTATATAAATGCATTTAATATAGAAGCCTTTAATAGAAGCCACAAACACTCTCGGACTCGATTCCCCCGGCAACGTCACAAAATTACCTATCTATAGTTTCGCGAGTATTGAATCTCATTGAAATTGGAGAACTGGATGGTTCGCGTTCGTGTTAGCGTACGCGTTAACACCAACCAGAGCTATCGTCGTCATCGACGACGGCTTATATGCGCTTGGTAACGTCCAAGTGAATGGATACACAATTTTCAAGCTTTATAAAAACCATACCGCTATTCGTGTTGATAGAAAAGTAAGAAGAGAGAGAAAGTCAAAGAACGAACGAAATTGACGTAAATACATATATAAATAAATATATATATATATATATATTTACGTACGACCTTTTTTGTACTTAGGAAGGCTCTAAAGAGATTTCAAATAAGTAACAACCGGTGTGCTACGAGATTTCGTTTACTAAGGTAGACACACACACACACACATTATGTAAATATGTGTATATATATATATATATATATATATATATATATATACACAATATAAAGGTTCAGTGAATGGTTAAATTGTATGAAGGTAGTAAAGTGCAGGGAAAATCTTTTTCGGTTCGTCTCCGACTTCCTACGATTTTTTTTACTTTACCTTTGACGGGGGAAAAACAAGGAGAGTATGAAGAGCGAGCTTGCGAAAAAAAGAGAGATGAAAAAAGAAAGAGAGAAAAGAAGAGAGAGAGAGAGAGAGAGAGAGAGAGAGAGAGAGAGAGAAGGAAATGGTGGAAAGTGGTAAAAGGGAGAGAGAAAGAGAGGGAGAAGATCGAAAGGAAGAGGGATATGTTTGAATTCGCCCACGTGCAGCTGCCGAGTGACGTCACGACGTGTGCGTGGGTGTCTCGCTAGGGGAAAAAAAAAGAAAAGGAAAGAGAGAGAGAGAGAGAGAGAGAGAGAGAGAGAGAGAAATTAAAGTAGGAGTAAGAAGGAACGTAAGAGAAAAAATTGGAACGATGACAGAAAGTGTAAGGGAAAGGAGAGATATAGATAAATGGATAGATAGATAGATAGACAGATAGATAGATAGAAATGTAATCGAAACTGACAAAAAAATAATTATATATATATATATAGAAAGAGAGAGAGAGAGAGAGAGAGAGAGACGGGTGCAAGGATCAATGCAACGAACGTCGAGGAGACCAAGAGTGCAGAACATGAGAATTCCCGCAGGATATCGAACGGTATGCCGTGATGCACGATATCGGGTAATACGATCTAGGATATCTCGCGTGCCGAACGAACGATACTGTCTACGTTCTTCCCTAAACGTGGTGAACTTCGACAAAATCGAACCATCGAAGAAAGAGAGAGAGAGAGAGAGAGAGAGAGAGAGAGAGAGAGAGAGGGAAAGAGAAAGAGATAGATAGACAGAAGTAGAATCACCTGAAATGAAAAAATCCTCGAAATGGACCTGACAAAATGACATCAAAAGCGCGGTTATTAAAATGTCCCTTTAGGATTTTGTCGTCGATTCTCGTATTATTCTGTTTTCTTTTTTTTTTTTGTTTTTTAGCGATCCGAAAGCGCCTCCCTTGAAAAGTAACCGGGGTAAAATAAGGTACGATTGATTTTATTTTCAAGTGCGGTCGGTAATATAGGAATCGATCTTACCGTTCGCACACGCGAATAGATATTACGTACGTTACGTACGTATAAGTTTTCTAAACCAACCCCTCTAGCAACCCCTACACCGAATTTCGTATCGATTAAGGGAGAAAAATTTCGTGGAAAATTTTCCTGCCTTGGGATATATATATATATATATGTATGTATAAGAATAAAAAAAGAAATTTTCCCGTGATTTTAAAGGGAATTATACGTCGCACAAAATGGAGTACATTATACGTTATATCGGACGACCTTCGATGCGTCGGTGAAAAAGGAAGGGGGGAAAAAAGAAAAAAGGAAAAAGAGAGAGAAAGAAGGTATATTAAATAAAGAACTAGGAGGGTTACAAAGGTAGACGAAGAGAGCGTGGAAGAGTTTATTCCTGTCTTCGACGTACACCTCTCTCTCTCTCTCTCTCTCTCTCTCTCTCTCTCTCTCTCTCTCTCTCTCTGTTTCTCTACCGACGATGCTCACCTGGATGAATCGGTTCACGGTTCGCCGATCTCGAGTCTAATCAACTGTGAAGCACGTACTACATATGTACGTATGTACGTGTATACATAATACATACATATGAGGGACACGGCTACCTACGTACGCGTCGCCTCCTCCATTGTCGCCTCCACTATTTCTATTATGTCTCTTTCTCTCTCTCTCTCTCTCTCTCTATTTGCATCCTCTTTATCTATCCTCATCTAGATCGTCGATGCAACAAACTATCGATCTTCAAAACTAATTAGAAAATATCCAATTAGATAATTACATCCGTGTACTCGCTAGTACCTATTCAAACCCATTTAAACGATCAACATTAGATAAGTTCGAAGCGGCATATTGCAATAATACAAATGGGTAACCATAGATTTTTCTCGAGGACGCCATAAACTTTTAATGAAATTTTACTTTTTATAATCTTTGATAATATTATCCCGCGTTGAACGAATACGATACGATACGACACGATACGATACGATTCGATACGATTCGATACGATACTATGTATAACTCGCGATTCAATTGTATATCTCATTGTATGTGTGTATATATATATATATATATATATATATATGTACGTATGTATGTACGTATATAAGTACGTGTATCATGTTCGTGTAGAGGATGCCACGATCGATAGAAACTTGTCTTCGTGTCGCCCTACCTTCGATCAAACTCCATGCAAACCACGAACGAATTCTATTGCTCCCTACCCCCCTTACTCCGACCCCTTCTCACACCGTCACTGCACGTGCTTTCCCCCCTCTCTCTCTCTCTCTCTATTTCTCTATTTCTCTGTTTCTCTCGAAAGAGAAGACATACCCCAACCCCAACAACCCCCCTCCCATGAAAACACTTGTAAATTAAACTTTCTCGATTCTACAAATTTTTCCTTTACTACTACTAGCACTTTAATACTACTAACACTATCTCACGTCTCCCATTATCGATTCCAATCATGTACCCACGATGTAATTAACAAAACATATATATATATATATATATATATATATATATGTGTGTATAATTTATAAATATCATTGTTGATACGATATTTATTAAAAGGACAAATATCGAGGATGAAAAAAATTTCTATGGAAGATTCTCGATTGATATCGTAGAAGGTACAGGGAGAGAAAGAGAGAAAAAGAGAAAGAGAGAGAGAGAGAGAGAGCACAAACCAATAACGACCCCCCACTGAAAGTTTATAGACTGTGAGAGAGCGTTGATCGGTCGATTACGCTTTCCTTCCTCGGCTTGGCTGCCTGTAAATATATCGTGATACAAGTGCACCCGTTCTCTTCGTAAACTAGATACTCATTGACACGGAATGGCCATGCTTTTCCCGTGCACCTATTTTCAAGGGCGACGCTGACCCCCTTAGCTGTTGCTAACATATCTCCACGCTCTCTCTCTCTCTCTCTCTCTCTCTCTCTCGTGCGATCTCGACGACGATCTTCGTCCTTCGAGCCTCGTGAAAATCGTATACGTTGAGAGAGGGTAAAAAAAAAAGAAAAGAAAAACAAAAATTAAACGCACAGTGAGACGGATAGAGTGAGAGCGTGTGTGTGAGAGAGAGAGAGAGAGAGAACTGTCGCGCAAATAAATAAATATCTGTACAAAATAGTATTATAGCATTGATAACATTCCATCGAAAAATACGACCTTCGTTGTCCATGACCGAACGTTGTACGTTCATTTCTCCTTTTAACGTTTATCCTCGATCGTTAAACAAACTACGTATGTATACATATATCGACGATTTCGATGATAACAATAATAATGACGATAATATTAATAATAATAATAATAATAATAATAACAACGACGATGATGACATTATAATCCGACGTTGTGGTCAATAGTTGTTAATTGTAACGATTACGAGTGGCTCTCGTTTAATTATTATTACGAATGGACTCACCCTTCTCGGACTCGTCGGGCTCGTCGCTACCACATTCCGGCGTACTCCGTTCCTCCTCGCTGCTGCTATAACTTCTTTGTTGTTGTAGTGTACTCTGACCTGAGGCAGCCGATTGCGAGGGATGCGTACCTTGAGCTTGATGTACCACAGAGTGTTGCTGCGAGGGATGTACCGGTCCACGCGAAGGACCGGTCTCTGTCCCCGATTGACCATACGCCATTGCAATGTCAGAGTTCTGATCCTGTCAGAAGTAACAATATCATTCCCGATAATTAAGTTTTATCGCCATCCTTCTTTCTTTCATTCTTTCATTCATTGTCTCATTGTCTCTGACATTTTTATTTTAATATTTCAAGACATTCGACATTTAAAATCAATCTTCACTTTATTATACAGTCCAACATATATATATATAAAAAGAAATCCATTGTACACACACACACACACACACACATATAAATATATACACACACACATATATCCAATATATAGAAACGTAGAAAGAGTATAAGTAATAACAAAAGTCTTTGATAATAATATCGTAAGTATAATTAAATCGGATAAAGTATATTCGATGAAACGATAACGACGTACCTATGTGCAATGTTACTCGATCGCACAAAATATCATTCTCGTCCCTTTATCGGTCATCCGTTCATATAATTAAACGCTTTCGAATCGAAGAGAGTAATATGGTTAGATATTAATATACCGAAATAGTAATAAAGCAGGTTGGGGCGGTTGGATTGGGGGCATAAGCGTTTGTCGTCGTTTTAAAGAAGTCTGGAGTGAGTTAATCGATGTTGAATATCAAAATGAAACATAAATAAATAAATAAAAAAGAAGAAGAAGAAGAAGAAGAAGAAGAAGAAGGCTCGTCACTCGTCGAAAAGCAGTCGAAATAAGCTTGGTAGTGTATCCCATACGATCGTCGTACTTCTACTGAACGCTAGCGTCGTGTGTGTCCCGTTTAATAGTATCTCGTGCCAAATAAATAGAACGCTATCCGATAGCTCGGCTGGATATATAAACAGAGACATCTGTTTATATTCCATTCGAACGTTGTCCTTTGTTGTTTGAATTCGTGCTCTCGTTCGTGCAAAGTCACAGCATAACACACAATACGTAAATGCACAATTATTACATAACGCAAGCGTCATTCTTTAACTAGCACGCGGTTGGAATGCGTTATTGCGCTCGTCATTAAGAGAGAGAGAAGAAGAAGAAGAAGAAGAAGAAGAAATGAAAAAAAAAAAGAAAGAAAGAAGTAGAAAATGTAGAAGAAGTAGAAGAAGAAGAAAGGCCATGCGATTATATATTCGGGGAATTGAATAAACGAACCTGATAGATCGGTCGTTGCCTCGGATAATTTTGCGGGTGTTGTCTCATGAGACCGTCGATTTCACCCCTGTACAGACTGGGATCGTCCTCGGGGTAGGCTCCAGGATGTCTTGGAGTTTGTTGTACGGGATACGAACCAACGACTACATGGGGTGTCGGTAGACTCCTCGAATGAGGTGATACGGACATCTCTACTCCGCTATCGCTCGTCGACACCCGACGTCCTGGAACCTGCGCTTGCAAAGAGCACATTTTTTCCTTTTTTTTTTTTTTTTTTTTTTATTGTATTTTTTTTCTTTTTCTTTTTCATTATCCGACGTCCGATTCTCGATCCGACGATAATCGAAAATTTTATATGATGCGCCGATAATCGAGAACCCGCACGTTCCCAAAAAAAACAATCGTTGAAAGTTGGTAACAGGCCGATCTCGTTGAGTTTTATCCTGAGCTAGGCATTTACATTTAACGTGACTCTCTCTCTCTCTCTCTCTCTCTCTCTCCCTCTCTCTCTTTCTCTCTCTATACCTCTCTCTATCTATCTATCTCTCTCTCTCTCTCTCTCTCTCTCTCTCTCTCTTCGTTGCTCTAATATTAAGCGTCGCTTTAACCCTTTAAGACCTGAATCGCATAGCCTTGATCCTACTTTAAAAATGAATACGCTAAACGATACAATTAATATAACGATGATGACGATGACGATGACGACGACGACGACGATGATGACGATGATGACGATGATGACGATGATGATGATGATAATGATAATAATAATAATAATAATAATAACAACAATCGAGAGAATGTTATGTTATCGTGCTCTGTTCATTCGTGCATCATTGTGTTTCGTTAAAATCGTGCGAGTACCATTTGGACGCTTACGAATTCTCGTGGCAGGTGTTTCGGTGCCTATAACCATATCCGGTGTCTCGTGTTCGGCCATTAATCAAGCCCCGGGACTGAGTCCAAACGATTACGTAATCAAGGATCGCGAGGGTGTTTGCGGAAGGTGTAGAATACTAGGTACCTATGTGTTCTCGCAGGGTGTCCTTCGGGCAGGCGATTAAAGGGTTAAAAGCATCGGATAATATGTAAATTTGTTAAAGCACACCTGCTCTTGCTGGGAGTACTGCCTTTTGAGCAGACTTCCGCTTCTTTGCAACAAAGGCAGGTTCTCCTTCTCTGCTGCGCTGTGCGCCCTCTCGAGTTTCGGCCTCTTATCCTGAGTAGTTTGGTCCACGAGTCCCGGAGGACCACCACCACCCACCTGCATGTCCTCCTGCATTCGTGGCAGCATGGCGTTGTCCGCGGCGCCTAGGCCCGCCTTCGTCATCGTAAGGACCTCCTGCTTCTTCCGACAGACGATGCACACCCATATTTCCTAAATAGAACGATCACACTCGTTAACTTCGTCGTATCCCCACACACGTTCGATCTCATCGAGATGGATAGATAATCTCTTTTTCATTCATTTATTTATTTATTTATTTTTTTTTTTTCTTCGCCTACTACGATTCTTATCTCTCCTACGTATCGATTCTAAAATTTCGTGGAATCTCTCTCTCTCTCTCTCGGGATTCTTCTAACGATGGTATAAAGTGCCTGGATACAAGTTCAAATCAATTCGTCAAAATCGATCGGTGATTGATCCTAAATCTAGTATTACGAAAAGTAAAAAAAAAAAAAAAAAAGAACAAAAACAACGACGACGGCAACAACAACAACGACAAAAATGATAAAATGCCAAAGAAAAGGATCCCTTTACGGATCTGTTCTCGAGCATTAACGTAATTTCCATTTATTTATTTCTAACAACGATCGGAATCGCCAAATCGATCCTGTTGCTGCTACCGTTTACAAAATCAAAAGCGTCAAGAGTTCATTTACGTTTCTTTATATCTCCTTTCGACTTGGCAGAATGATCTTAATTGGGTGCGTATATTGCGTTCGAGCAATATGCGGTACCCAGTGAGAGGCGTCATGAGCTACACTAGTAAAGTCGTGGGGTGGTCGTTAGGGGGTGGTTTTGTGCGATAAGCATGCGGCACCTGGCGGTAGTTCACGAACTACTATAGACTTCGAATCGAGTGACACGAACGTTAACGGTGTGGCGCGTACGACAAATTGTTGGTGGTGGTGGGGGAGGGAGTGGGGGAGGGGGGGGGAGTGAGGGAGGAGAGGTGGAAACTCGTGTCGCGCGTTCTCATGAAACACACAACACCACACGCTCTCTCGTACGCTCCTTCACTAATACGAACCATCAATTATCTGAAAAAAAAAAAAAAAGAAAAAAACGATACGATCTAATAACTTTTAACGAAAAACACGATCGGTAAAGTTCGTCGCAGGACAAAAATTTTCATCGACGAATACGATTTCAACGAATGATGCAACTCTTCCAAGGAGATATTATGTATATTATTTCGAAGGAGGAACGAATGACTACATATAAAAAATATTGATTATTCACTTACTTACACGGGAAAAAAAAAGGGGGACAGTGATAATCGACGAAGAAATCCAATAAAAATAACGTGTGCGTATGTACCTTGATGTTTAACACTCGCGTAGAACACACAACGTCGAACGCGCGCACTTCCTTTTGGTCACTTATTTCTTTCGTTATTATCTCCTTTTTCTTCTTCTTTTGTCACTTCCGAAAAAGAAGAGAGTAGAGAAAGAAAGGAAGAAGGATAAAAAGGGGGGGGGGAAGAAGAATAGAAAGAGAAAGTAAACGAAAGAAAGAAAGAAAGAAAGAAAGAACGATTCGAAGAAGAAGAAGAAGAAGAGGAGGAGGAGAAGGAGGAGGAGGAGGAGGAGGGGATAGGGGTAGGGGGAGGAGGGTGAGGAAATGGAGGAGAAGAAAACGGGTAGGAACGTTATCGATTCGAGGGTTTATCTCACGAAAATATTGTCCCGCGTATTATCGTCGTCTACTATTACTACTATTAGGCTATAAGGATCGCACGAAAATAAAAGCTCGTCCCATTTCGAAAAGGGCAAAGGGAGATATCACGGAGGCGCGATGATAAGTAACGTAGCGTTCAAAAAATGAGGAGACGACCACGACGGCGGCAGCGGAGACGGAGGCGAAGGCGGCAACGACGACGACGAGAACGCAGACGATGATGACGATGACGAAGACGACGACGAGGACGACGGCTACTACTACGTCGTTGGCACATCCTTTTAACCGAAGTAGGACACGCATCGTTCGTCACGAGTAACGAGCCCGCACGACAGCCGCGTAGTACGTGACCTTCGAGCGATCCGATCGAACTGAACGCTCTTGTCGTCACGGTTGGCAACCGAGAACAATCTGAAACGCAGCATCCAATGGGAGAAGGAAACAGAGAGAGAGAGAGAGAGAGAAAGAGAGAGAGAAAGAGAGGGAAAAACAGAAGGAGAAAACGATATATACAAAAGCAAATGAGATTCACAATGTCACTGAGTTCACGCACCTGTTCACATTGAGATTCACAAATGGGGACACTTGTAAACAGATCCAAACACCGTACACGCGAGTTCTCGAAACAGTATATGAGCAAAACAGTGTGTGTGTGTGTGAGAGAGAGAGAGAGAGAGAGAGTGTGTGTGTGAGAGAGAGAAGGAGCCTTTTCGAAAAGACTTGCAACGCCCAGCGAATCTCGGTGCAGACTGCACTGGTGGGTCAGCCCGCGTTGGATCAAAGTACAGCTGGAGGACCGAGAATCGAAGCGGGAAAGACAGGAGAGGTCTGGGAGAGAGGGAGCCCTGAAGAGTACTTCGTCGAGTTGCCTAGGTAGCAATATGTCAAGAGCACTACCCCTTTCCACCCTCGCTCTGTGTGCACCTCCTCCCACTTCCACCTCCACCCGACCACCCTACTTCCACCCTCTCATCCGAAAGACAGAACGCACACGTATTCTACGTACCGAATCCTTTCAGCTTAGATATTTTCTACGTCCGTGATATTTCCTCGTCATTCCGAAATGGTACACTGAGATAAAAAGGTAAAGAGTGAGAGAGAGGGATAAGAATTCGAACGTAGAGAAAAGTTAATGTAATGCGATGTATACGATCGGATGGATGATTGGTAAAGGTGAATGATCACATTAACGAGTTCTGGGTGGGAAACGATTTGCATTAATTAATTAGAGAACTAATTAATTCGGATCGTTTTATCGGCTTTGCGTAGGAGCTACGGCCGTCGTAGTCGTCGTTAACGTGAGAAACAACTTACTGGCCCGACGCGACGTCAAGCTGACCGAGAACGGAAAGGTATGACGGTATTTGAGAAAAGGGAGGATGACCGGAGGATTAACGCTCCTTGATGATGAGAAGAAGAGGTCGTGGTACCTCCTGAGGAAAAGGTCAATCGATCGATCGATCGACCGATCGATTTCAACGAGCTAATCTTTACTCTACTATCTCTATCTCTATCCATCCATCCATCCATCTATCTATCTATCTATCTATCTATCTATCTATCTATCCCTCTCTCACTCGTTCTTGTATCACGTCTTAAGTACACGTTAAGCATGTATTTGATCTTAAACGAAATCCTTTGTTTCGTTCGACCATCTTAAATTTGTAATATATGTTTATTTTAAAAATAGATAAATATCACTTGAGGGTTTAATCATCGCTTCCTAACCCACGACGGTTCGATTCGTTCATTTATTTTCTTATAATATATATATGTGTGTGTGTGTACACGATCGTTCGTCGACGATAAATCATTTTCTACGATATAATCGAGGAAGAAGGAAGAATAGGAAGAGAAAGATGCCTAGCTACTCGACGAGGAGAAAATGACGTAAAATGAAAACGAAAGATGAAAAATGAAAATTAAAAAAATAATAAAAGAAATTACACGTTGATCAAGATGAAACCATGGGCCCGGCCGCTTTCAGTTTTCAAACAACGAAGTCTACATGGCTGAGTGGCATCTATGCTCAGACGACCCTTCAGATCAACCGAGTAGATAGATCCTACAACGGTGTTGTCGGAGACTCGTTGCATTAACTCTCTTGTATCTCTCCCTTTTCCTCTATTTTTCTCTACTTCAGAAGACTATCCTAAAATCGTGCTCGAGCGTAATGCTAGCGAAACTAAAAAGAAAAAACGAGATGCACGGAAATTAAGCTGGGTCATAAAATATCGTCGTCGTCTTCTTCGTCGTCGTTGCCCTGTGTTACTTAAAATAGCACTGGAATAACGAGAAAGCTTTTCTCGATTAAATGGCAATTTAAATATTATTCCTTAGAACATATCCACTTCAGCGAGTACGATTTCCCTCTCCTCCTCCTCCTCCTCCTCCTCCTCCTCCTCCTCCTCCTCCCGCCTCTCTTTTTCGCGAAGAAATACGTTTGATTGCGACTAGTATGAATCCGTGTAACCTTTTGCTTTGTATAATAATATCATACCGATAAATATATATATATATATATTATAATTCGTATGCTCATGAAAGGTCTTTATCGTGTCTCTTGACATCATCCAGGTGAAATCGTTTGATAGAAAGTACAAAGAGAAATAGAGAGAGAGAACAAAAAGAAAAAGAAAAGCGAGCAACGAGAATGGTGGAAGATCGTGTCGGCCGTTGGAAAAAACGAAACCTTACGGTAACGTCAGAAGCAAATGGTGAAAGGACAACGTCGAGGAGAGACTTCGTTAAGAAGGATATTTTTAAAATCGTTGTCGTAGACACCGACGATACGAATGTCTCCGTTTAATGTCACCGCCCAGACGACGTATCACGTCAAACGATCTTAACATAGAACAACGGTATACGAAAAAGAGAGAGAGATAGAGGAAAAAAAACAGGATGGGCACGCGATCCCTATTTCTGAAAAAAAAAAACTTATCGTTAGTCTT
>OU964966.1:8175169-8337669 GCA_918808275.2 Dolichovespula sylvestris
CGAGCGCGCGGCTTACGACGACGCTCTATCCTCTCATTGTGCTCGCGTGTGTCCCTGACGAAGAGAAGGCTCTACTATCTCTCTCTCTCTCTCTCTCTCTCTTTCTCTCTCCCTTTATCTATCTATTTATCTATCTATCTATCTATCCATCCATCTATCTATCTCTTTTTATCTCTGTTCCTCTTTCCTCTTTGTCGCGGAGGAACACGCGTGTCCAATTCTACCACAAAGTACTTCTCTCTCTCTCTCTATCTATCTATCTCACTCTCTCTCTCTATCTATCTATCTATCTCTCTATCTCTATCCATCTGCTATATCTCACTCGCACGCTCTGCTCTCGCCATATACGTCAGTTCTTTACGCGCTACCCTCGCCGTAGTCGTCGTTGTCTTTGTCGGTGTGTATGCGTGCGTGCGTGCGTGCGTGCGTGCGTGTGTGTGTGTGTATGTGTGTGTGTGTACGAAGTAGTATCGATCCAAATGATAATGTGTTCTATGCCCCTGACGCCGATTGTCTCGAGCTCGTCAACGATGCCCAAAGATAACCAAACGAATCGATTATACCTCGATCGTGAGAATCTATTTGGCGCGGGGGGAGGGGAGATACTTTTTTTTTCTTCTCTCTCTCTCTCTCCCTCTCTCTCTCTCTCCCTCTCTCTCTATCTCTAGCAAAGAAGCATAACTCCCTTTTTTTTTCCTTTCATTCTCGTTCTTTTCCCTTCTCCTTTCTTTTCTTTTTTTAGCCTGAAATATTACCCGAATTTAACGCGAAAGGAAAGTTTGTATCCGGTTTTAGAAGGTAAGTGACAGGGATATATTTATATAGAGAGAGAGAGAGAAAGAGAGAGAGAGAGAGAGATCAAGAGATTAATCACGACTTTTAATTACCGCGAACCGACACGATTTTATTTCCATTAAAGATGACAATCAACCATTGGTACGTAATCGGAGTTGGTTTATTTTTTTTTTTTTTTTTTTTTATTTAAATAAGAATAAGATACAATAAAAGGTATCGGCTACTTCGAGGATTTCAACGAAGAGAATAGCAGGCTCGGTGTACGTGTACGTTACGGCGAAAGGGGGAGGATGGGATTTACGTAGGGTAGTAAAAATAAAAAAGAAAAAAAGAAAAAATAAAAAAGGGACAGTCCGAGAACTTGTGAAAAGTAATTCGTTTTCCGGGTACACGGATCTTGTTCGATTTCGCGTGTCTTTAGGTAATAAAAAGAATGGCGCACGGCCGTGTACAGTGATAGTATGAAGAGAGAGAGAGAGAGAGAGAGAGAGAGAGAGAGAGAGAGAGAGAGAGAGCTATTATAACGATCTTCGCCAACGTAGTCGCTTATCCAGGCCCGTTGACACTTCGACGATGTCTCTAAGCATATCTCGCTCGATATGCTACAAGCGATAGTACGCTCGAAGTTTGTAGTGGTTATCGATTCGTTCAGAACAATGGCAAATATGACCGGGAGTAGTAAATGTGAAAGAAACAGAGAAAGATATATGCCTATATATATAATGTGCGTGTGTGTGCGCGTGTACGTATATATGTATATATAAATCCTTACGGAAGTTTATATATAAATTTGAACTTAGTTGTTTTACAATGTACCCGGTAGATGTGACGTACGACAATCGGAAGACGATAATAACGATTATTGGATGACAAATATCAAACGCTTTTGGACGTTAATTTAATCGGCCAGTCAAAATCAATAAATAAGTTTAAAAGAATCCGAGAGGTTGCGTCCTCGTTAATCGACATTGATCCATTCCCCACCCCTCCCCTCCCTCCACCCGCCACCTCTCTTCCGACGTTTATACGTACGTGTAATCTCGCGAGGAACGTCAAAGATGATAATAGTGTATTTTTTTTTCTTTCTTTTTATTTTTTTATTTTTTTTTTTTTTTTTTATACAAAAAACATCCAGCGACTTTACCACGAGAGTCCATATATTTATACCGTTAGGCAATAACCACGTCGAGGAAATTACCGGCTAATTTGTAAGGAATAGCTAAGTAAGTAAGTAAGTAAGTAAATAAGTAAGTAAGTAAGTAAGTAAATAAGTAAATAAGTAAGTAAGAAAGTAAGTACCAACTTGCTCTCTGTCCGACTCTATCGCCGCCATCGACTACTTTCAAAAGTGAAATTACAGATTCATCCGACAAAATGGTTTCCATATCGTTTATCTCTCGAACGTTAATCTCTAGAAACGTTATTTCGAGATCTTTGAAACGTCATTCGAGATTTCTTATCGGAGAGAAGATTTATCGATTATCGTTATCATTATTATTATTATTATTATTATTATTATTATTATTATTATTATTATTATTATTATTATTATTATTATTATTATTGCTATAATTATCAAACGAGAGGAACAAAGATAGAAAGAGCAAGGGAGAGAGAGGGAGAAATATATATATATATATATATATATATAGTAAGTTCGATAGAAATCTGCCTTAGTAATTGCGTAGGGTAATATCGTAAAAGAACCGGCTGTCGAGTAAATGGCGTTCGCATACACACGGTGACCATTTAATGTCGACATTGCACCCACTATCGATATTATACGCATACATAGATACATACGTATGCGTATATAAACATACGATAAGAGTTAATTGGTATGGTACCAGTGGCGATGACGGTAAGAGACTGGCGAAGAGTATAAGAGAGACAGAGAGAGAGAAAGAGAGGGTGGGGGGAGAGTACATTCGCTATAGATCAATTATTTCCACGTATTTCAGGCGTGCGACGACGACGACGACGACGACGACGACGACACGCGTTGGTTATCCTCTTTTATGCCAGGGAAGCTTCGTGAGTGTTTCTAGGAAACTGACATCCAACCCATTAGTCTCCTTTCCACCCTTTTTACGTGCCAGGCGCACATGTAAACCGTTTATCGGTCCGCACGAAAATTGACTTCGTTAAAACGTCACTATATTCATTTTCCATTTTGAAATGGAAGAATACGGAAGGAAAAGAGAAATTAGTTGGTAAGAGCGATCTCGTGGGTTGGACGAGGTTGACGAATAGAAAAGAACAAAAAAGAAGAAGATAAACGGAAAAAAAAGAGAAAGAGAGAGAGAGAGAGAGCACGAGGAGAGAAAGAAAGGACCGAAGGGAAGTAGGGAATAATGATTAAAAAAAATTAAACGCGTCCGCGCGCGGGTACGTGAGCGAGATTGATAATAGAGAGAAGAGCAAATTTTTCTACGATGAAAAATGATAAGTATGATAATAAAAATAAAGAAAGATAGAAAAAAAAATAATAATAATGAGTCTGTACGGCCAAGTATATACATATACATATATATATATATATATATATATATATATATATATATATATATATAAAATATTATGTTCTTTTTTCCTCGTACGCTCGTACGCTCGTCTTCGTCCCTTTTCTTTCCTATCCCCCTAATTTTTCTTTCCCTTCTTCCTCCACCTCCTCCGCCACCTCCACCATCACCACCTTCTCCTCCTCCTCCTCCTCCTCCTCCTCCTCCTCCTTTAAATATTTATCCGATCTGAAACTTACCCTACACGAACGTAGAGTGACCTTTCCGCCGCAGCGCGCACAGCACCGGATGCGGCAGTAGTTGCAGTTGTGACCGATGCCGTCGGCAAACTTCGTTTTCATGCATACTTGACACGTGGCGTTAAGCTCAACCCCGGCCTTCTTGTGTTTCTCCGAACGGGCCCGTATAGTTTCCTCCAGGACTTGAACCTCGTCCTGCTTTCGTCTGCGAACATATAGAAAGTATACGCGCGTTTAGATATTGGACGTAGTGATATAAAGAAAGAAAAATCTTCACATATATGAGAAAGAGAGAGAGGGAGAGAGAGAGAGAGAGAGAGAGAGAGAGAGAGAGAGAATTGTATGGAAAACGCTTCGCAGAGACCGATCGATCGATAGGTCGATCGGTCGATCGTTCGATCGTCAAACGAACGCCAACAACTCGAGACGAGCATACTTTTTTTATTACCTTTCGATCTATCAAAGTATACATATATCCGACGAACATGTCCCCTGATGTTCTAATAAAGATCGTATAATAAGAATATGCGCGTTTGTTGAACCATCTTTCCCCGCCGTGTTAAACCATACCCCAGTTCCTACTCGTAAAAAAAAAAAAAAATCCTTTAGGAATCTTTTTAATATCCGACGGAGAAAATAGCCATATGGAAATTATTATAGACGGTCCGTCGTAGAAGTTCAATTTAATTGAATGCAATGTTGCACGGGAGATAGATAAAAAATTTATACGTGTGGATACACACGCGCACACACACACACACACATATATATATATATTTTTTTTTCTTTTTTTTTTTCTTTAATAATAAATACGTAATATATATATATATATATATAGATATATACATATGTATCTTTTAGTTTAATACGATGTATTTGTACGAAGAAAAAAAAGGGTCATTCTTTCGTTTATAATACATACAATGAAAAAAAGAAAAAAAAAAAAAATATATATATATATATATATATATATATATATATAAAATATGAAGGAAAAGAACAAATCAATAAGTTCGCACGCAACGGAAGTACGGAACGTATAGAGTTTTTTCTTTTCTTTTTCTTTCTTTTCCGTAGCAAATCCTTAACTGGCGACACCTCTTTTCGAAATTCTAAGTAGCTGTAGGTATTTTCCTCGAATCCTTTGACGGAGGCTTATGTCCTCGTTCAAGGACTTCCGTGAGTCCGTCGCCGTGACGTCACGATAGGCGTCAACGGTCCTACGAATTTCTCACACCCTGTCTCTCTCTCTCTCTCTCTCTCTCTCTCTCTCTCTCTCTCTCTCTCTCTCCCTTTCTCTCCATCCTTCACATTGAACCAATTTAGCCTCGTGTATCGTACCTTAGCTAAAAATGAAACGAGTCTACCACGTCGTTGAACGTGCGTCATTACGTGCCTTATCTGTCGCTCGAGTGGAAATATTCAAATACGTTTGAGGATTGAGATACTCTTTAATGAAAGAGAACGCGTTACGTGGAAGGAATACGTGTTTCAACTTATATGTGTTTACGTATATATAGAGAGAGAGGGTAAATTAAAGAGAGGAGGACAAAACGGAGTAGATGGAACAATTTTTGGGGGGAAAAGAAAAATGATTTGAAAAATTAAAACGCGCAAACGACGAGGCAACATTTTTCTTTCTCTCTCATTATTTCTTTATTTTTATTATCATTCTTATTAACATTCTTATTATTATTATTATTATTATTATTATTATTATTGTTTTATTTCCTTCTTTTTATTTTCTATACTTATCTTCAATCATTCTTTATCGGAATATATATCTCGAGCACTCTCGGTTGTAACATAAATATGACGGAAGTCGAGGAGAAATGAGAGAAGACTACGTAAAAAACAAAAAACAAAAAAAAAAAGAAAAAGAAAAAAAGAAAAGAAAGAAAAAATAAAAGACGACGAAGACGGCGCAAAACGCATCTTGTTTCCTCGTTTTCTCGTTGCACTTTTCCCTTTTTTTTTTTTTTTCTTTCGTATTTTCCTGTTTTCTATTCTTTTTTTTCTACATTTTTTTTGTTTTTCCATTTTTAAAATCTTCAATCATTATTTTCGGTCGGACAATCCGACGGGTCACTTGTTACGCAATGTTATATGACACATGAAATTTGTTTTCTAAAACTCGTGCAACGAGGTAGAAAAAAAAAGAAAAGAGAGAGAGAGAGAGAGAGAGAGAGAGAGAGAGAGGAGTCGGTTGGCGAGGGGAGAAAGGTTTGAAAAGAGGAACTCGAATTTGTGCGAGATAGAAAAGCACGAGGGAGTGTAATGCCTCGAGGCAATGACTCGGAGCGTATCTAGAAAATTGAACTTTATTGCGCGATTTATCTTGTAATATTTCACGCACGTTCCATCCTCCTCCTCCTCCTCCTCCTCCTCGTCCTCGTCGCGTTATCGTGCTTTAATTTTTTTCTTTCCTTCTTCTTCTTCTTCTTCCTCTTCCTCTTTCTCCTCCTCCTCCTCCTCCTTCTCTTCTTCTTCTTCTTTACACTCCTTTTCTTTTCTTTACCCTTTTTTTTGTGTCCTCCTCAAAATCGGAATTCGATTCGATTCGATTCGACTCGTTCAATGTCGCGAGACGGCCGATCCGACGACCAAAGAGGAAACCGTGAGAGATTTATCAGATCGGATTATTACTCGGTGTTTCCTCTTACTTCGGGTTTTTTTTCTCCTCCCGTACCCCCTTCCTTCTCCTTAGCTCTCTCTCTCTCTCTCTCTCTCTCTCTCTCTCTTTTTCTTTCTCTGTCTCTCTAACTTCGAGATCTCGTCGCAACTTCGTTAACCACACCACTAAATTGACGTCGTCGCAACGTGATAAGTAAAATCCGTTAAGCTTGTTTTTCTCCTTGATACTAAATAAAATCTCGGAGTATTTTCTACGAGTTCGAATTTTCATATCGTTGAGACTTAACGAGATCCTTCTTTTTTTTTTTTTTTTTTTTTTTTTTTTTTTTGAATCCGCTGCGGTGACCAAGATACGATAGAAAATTGCTCTCGGGTTGTGAAAAATAAAAAAATTAAAAAACATATATATATATATAATACACACACAAAATGATCTCTGAGAATTACGAACGAATAAATTTGTCTTTTATTTTCTAGAAAAAAAAAAATAAAATAAAGAAAAGAAAAGAAAAAAAAAAAACAAGAACTTCGCGATAGATACCGAATATTCGGATGCGGATGAGTACGATTAAAAAGAAAAAAGAAAAAGAAAAAAAGAAAGAAAAGAAGAAAAAAGGAAAGGACGACGACGAAAATGAAGGAAATCGTATTGATGGGTCGATTTGAGCGGCGCAGAAAAGGTCGGTCATAGTATTACAAGAACGACAGAAAATAATATCGGGTGCTTGCCTGGGCTACCTTAATTACTTTATCAATAATCATGCACGCAACATAAAGGCGAACGCCGCACTCGACGAAACTTTCGAGTGCCGTTCCCCGAGTCCTCTCCTCTTTCTCCAAACCCTTACCCTCCGACCCTCCGACCAACCACCCACTTTCTTAACCGACGACGTTAACCACCCCTTTTCGTTACACCCTCGTGTTCTGCTCGAGCATCGTGCTTGTCGCGATATCGTACGAGAGATCGAAAGGTAAAAAGCTTTGGAGCCTTAATAAAGCACCCTAACCACCCCCACCCCTTCCCCTCCGCCCGACCCCCGTCCACCACCATCATCACCATACCACACCCACCACCTCGTCACCTCAACCCTCCACGCCAAACCACCATGAATTATTATCCATCCTTACGCGTAAAGGTGTGAGAGAAATAACGAAAGAAAAAAAAAGAAAGAGAGAGAGAGAGAGAGAGAAAGAGAAAGAACACGATGAGAAGCGTTTATTAAAGTAAACGCACGCGCGAGACTCACCCTCCTCCTCTCTTCCATCCCCCTATAGTGTTTTTCGCTCAAATGGTAGACACGAATGGTAGCCAATATAATGCTGGATGGTATATATATATATATATATATATATATATATATATATATATGTACATATATATGCATGTATGTATGTAGTTTAAAGGGAATAAAATTAATAAGTGATATTTCTCTTCTTCTCGTTCTTTCTTTTTTTTTCCCCCTTTCATCGGAAAATTTTTGTTCGATCATTTCCCAGAACCCTCCCCTTTCCCTTTACCTTTCTAACTTTCCTTCTTCTTTGTTTTTTTTTTTTTTTCATCTTATTATCATAGCAAACACAAATCCACGAGCGCCTATCTACGCCCACGCGAATCGGAGGGGGAGGTAGGGAAGAGTAAGAGAGAGAAAATAAAGAGGAAAAAAAATAGAAGAGAGAGAGAGAGAGAGAGAGAGGATAAAGGACGAACAGATTTGAGAAGGTATGTAACGTATGAAAATTTTTGTCAAACCGCCTTTAGATCTCAGTGAACGATCTAAAACTCGTGTATAATCCTATCGTTTTGCGTTACTACCCTCTCTGGCTCTATTGTGAGAGAATCCGCGTAAAGTCTATAAAATACCGCATAGCGAGCGCTCGTCGTTGTTCGTACGTACGTACATACGTACGTACATATGTACTTGCGTATATAACGCGTCCTCCGCGTCGCGATAATGCGGAGAAAACGCGTTTCTACGTAACAAACGAAGAAAGTTCCGACCCTTTCGAACGCGTATTGTCGCCCTTCTTTTCCCTTCTTGCTCTTTTTTTCTTTTTTTTTTTTTTTTTTTTTTTATTATTATCTCTCTCTCTCTCTCTCTCTCTTTCTCTCTTTTCCCTCCTACGTTCCAATGAAATGTCACGAGACATCGCGTTCATCTTCTTTTCTCTCTCTCTCTCTCTCTCTCTCTCTCTCTCTCTCTCTCTCTCTCTCTCTCTCTTTCTAGTTGTTTTTTGTTCTGTTTGCTCTAAAGAGCAAAGAAGCATTCGTATGTGACGTTAATCTCTATTCTGTTAAGTGTATGTAAGCAAAACAAAAGTGAGAGAGAGAGAGAGAGAGAGAGAGAGAGATGTATAGTCTATATTTTCGTCCGTCCCTGTAATTTTTTGTTTTTTGTTTTTGTTTTTTAAGAGTTTAGGTCCAGTTAGGCGTTGAGAAATCGTGCCATCCATCCGTAAACCTCTCGTGTGTGTATATATATATATATATATATATATATATATATATATATACATCACCTTTCCAAGAATTTACCGTCCCAATCTAGTCGCTTTCACAGGCCATCATCCACGAGAGTCACAGCTGCAATGCCCTATGCATACCCTATGCAGCTGCGACTCCGTTGCTAAGCCACGTAAGGGCTTTCGCCGTTTTGCATTTTGCACATGTATCCTACATATGTATACGTCCCTAGTCTCGCTAAACCAACCCGTCTCCATGTTTGCAACGTAAGATGAGAATCTTATGTTGATACCAGACGAAGAATCACGTCTTACAAACGTTAATCTAACAAAACTTCTTATTCTTATTCTTCTTCTTTTGTTTGATTGCCTTAATGTCGAATTTCCTCTCTCTCTCTCTCTCTCTCTCTCTCTCTCTCTCTCTCTCTCTCTCTCTCTCTCTCTCTCTCTCTCTCTCTCTTTCACTATCTCTACGAAATCATCGTAGTTTTATCGATTCGAAAGATTACAACACAGCGACAATTCGATCCTCGAGAATAGATAATCGATACTAAAAAAAAAAAAAAAAAAAAAAAAAAAAATATAAAAATTCGTCTCACTTTCGAACCTAATCATGACGTGCGAGGGAATAAAAGAAACGCAAAGGAAAGAAAAACAGAGAGAGAGAGAGAGAGAGAGAGAGAGAGGAAAAGAAACATGGACGAAGTAGTAGAAAAAAAATAATAATAATAATTATATACAACAACAACAACAAGAAAAGAAATATAGTTTCATTAAGTAACTCTGGTGGTTCGCATTTGCGAATTTCCATCTCGCAACACGTGCAACATTGACCCACTTAGTTCGCCGGTGCAACGATCATCGGCGGTTAGCGCGACTTGGTACAATCGATAAGGGTATATAATTTTCGAAAAAAAAAAAAAGAAAGAGGAAAAAATAAAAATGGGCAGAAAGAAAAAATAGAGGGGGAGAGAGAGAGAGAGAGAGAGAGAGAGAGAGAGAGAGAGAGAGAGAGAAGGAGAGAGATAGATAGAGAAAGTAGAAAAAAGAAGTGGACCGCGATTTTGTCCCAAGATAAAAACTCGATCGATCGAACGTACGTACGTACGAACGAACGAACGAACGAACGAACGAACGAACTAACGAACGAACGAATGAACGTACGTACGTAGAAACGGAGACTCGGCGTTTCTCTTTGTGATTCGACGCTCGGACGAGTCTCGTTTCGGGTTGGTTGTTATCTCGCTCGGGCGAAGATCCAAAAATATTTCCTTAAAGCGCGGCAAGAGTCTATGTATGTTATTCGCGTGTATGTATGTGTGTATGTACGTACGTACGTACGTATATATATATATATATATATATATAGAGAGAGAGAGAGAGAGAGAGAGAGAGCAGGTGAGTAGCAAAAATAGATGAAAAGGAAGAAGATGGGTCGAATGCAGAACCACCGCCACCTGATTCGTCGAATGATTTTTATTTAACGTAATAATCAATTCGATGATTTAAAAAATTGACATGGTTTATTATATACGTATTCCGAATAACAGGTGACCGTACTACTACGACTACGAAGAACGTTTTCGTTCGATAGGTCCCCCCTCCCCGCCCTGTCGTGTTATCTTTATAGTACGACCATTAAAATCCGTTTACTTGCCTCTAGACGAGGAGGACGCGAACGTAGACGTTCCCGTATCTACTTGTCGCGGAACGCCCACTTTACTTCTTCACGAGAAAGAGAGAGAAAGATAGAGAGAGAGAGAGAGAGAGAGAGAGAGAAAGAGGCTGATTTTACAAAGCGAGAAATAAGAGGTGTCGATTTTCTAAAAGAGAAATTTAGCCGGGGATGCATGGATATAAAGTAAGTAAATAAATAAGTATACAAGCAATCAAACAAGTAAATAAGTGGTAAACAGTAAGATGAAATATCGGTCGCATTCGCGATGAGTCTCGTACGTTGAATAGGATCCAACAAATGTTCTAAACTGATATCGATATAACAAATCAATATGAATAAACGTAACTGGATGTATCATTGGCGTTGTGTTGCATATACGTGGGATAAAAAAAAAAAAAAAAACATTAATGGATAAAGCGGATTGTAGGATATTGTTATTCCTAAGAAAGATCATCGCGATCTTTCCGAGTTCGTTCGACGAGACACGGTTTGAAAAGAATAATAAATAAAAAGGAAAAAAGAGAAACAACTCGTCATATCGTGTCGTCCATAGTGAAAACAACAACAAAAAAAGAAGAAGAAGAAGAAAAAGAAGAATTATTCTCATAGATTGCACGATGATAAATAATAGAGGGGATATGATCTTGGTTGCGAGAGAAGAGAAAAAATAATCGCAAAAAAAAATAATTACAAAATGATGTCCTCTCTCTCTCTCCCTCTCTCTTTCTGGAAATTAATAATACTAATAATAATAATAATAAAAAAAAAAAGAAAAGAAAAACTCCGTCTTACCTCATAATCTCATTGGCCTTTTCCTCCTCCTTCTTCTGCCGTATCATGACCTCCTCGATGATGCGCCTCTCCTCCGGAGTGAGGTGCGATATATCGGGTAGGTCCTCCATCTCACGTTCTAACGTAATTCACGCGCGCGTGTTTCCTTTTTTCTTTTCTTTTTTTTTTTTTTTTTCACGGATCCGGTGGTCGGGTTTTAACGCGACGTTGTCGACGGGGAAAAGGTTGGCCAGCGGCCTGGCTATTACGTTGAGGCCGGCCGCTATGCAGCGCCCACCAACACCGGCGACGTCGCCGACGTGATAGCGCGACGGACTCGCGCTTACTTTCTCCTCTCGAATACGCGAACGATATATATAATTCCTTTGTTATTATATTTATTATTATTATCGCGGGGTAACGCGCCTTTTCTACGACTACGGGATATCTATGCCCACGTCGCCGAGTCATCCGACACCCGGTGAACGCACCACCTTATCACCGAACGCCCGCGAAGAACACGCCCGCGACGTTGCGCCCTCGCTTTCTTTTTCTTCTTCTACTTCCACTTCTACCTTTTCTTCCACTTCTTCCTCTTCTCCTCCTTCTTTTTCTCTTCCTCCTTCTACCTCCTCTACTTCTCCTCCTCCTCCTCCTCCTCCTCCTCCTACTCCTACTCCTCCTCCTCTTCTTCTTCTTCCTCTCCTTCTTATTCTACGCTCGTCGCTTAAAATAATTCCAACTAACCCGTTAGACTTAATAAACCACCTAAGAACCGTTCCCTCGTCTTCCTTCTCGTCCTCCTCCTTGTTTTCGTTCTCCTCCTTGTCTTCTTCACCGACGTCGTCCTCGTCGTCGTCGTCGTCGTCGTCGTCCTCGTCGTCCTCGTCGTCGTCGCCACCGCCGCCACCGCCGTCGTCGTCCTCGTCCTCGTCCTCGTCGTCGGTTTTGCTCGTCTTACGATTACCACCCGCGACATCCGTATGACAAATCATGTTTCACAGACTTTTATCAGGTCCTCGCATTCTCTCTTCCCTCTCCGTCGTACCTGGTCCAACGCTCGGATCCAGCATGGAACGACGTCGAGGGACGTTGCTCTTAGGATTTTTAACAAAAATTAAGAGACCGTTCTCACCTCCTACTACTTTCAATTCTTTTTCCTTCTCTCTCCTCTCTCTCTCTCTCTCTCTCACTCTCTCTCGTTCTCTCACTTTATCTATATATCTACGTATCTATCAATCTATCTATCTATCCGTCTATATATCTCTCTTTATCTGTCTATTTCTCTCTTAATCTGTCTGCCCCTGTCTTTCTCTTTCTTTCTCTCTCTTTCTCTCTCTCTCTCTCTCTCTCTCTCTTTCTCGATCAACGGTGACTACATCGATTTGAAATGAAAAAAGGGGGTCACGGGTAGCGTGTTGCCGTGTTCCCGATAGATACTCCTCGAGGAAGGACCAAAAGGGTTCTCGCCGTCGTAGCTCGTGTTTTGTTTTCGTTCCCTTTTTAAACGGTAGTACAGGAGTACTACATCGATTGAGGGTGAAGGGAAAAACGGGTCACTGGGCTGCCACCACACGGCTCGCGACTCGGACTCGGACTCGACTCGACTCGACTCGACTCGGCTCGTATCTACTCGACTCGTCTCGACTCAACTCGACTCAACTCGACTCGACTCGACTCGACTCGACTCGACTCGATTCGCGTTCGCTCCCTCGCACCCTTCGTTCGTACGTTCGTTCGTTCGTTCGTACGTTCGTACGTTCGTACGTACGTTCGCTCGATTTCCTTCTTTTCGCGATTCTCGCGCTCTTCTCCGGCTTCGATTATGCGCTTTCCCCGTTATCGCAAAGGAACAGGGGAGGTCAACGGCTCTTGTCGCCTCTATCGTTCCAAACTATTTCCCTTGAATCTTCCTTTATCGTTATTCTCCTCCGCTGCTTCTTCTTCTTCTTCTTCTTCTTCTTCTTATTCTCCTTCTTATTCTTTGCTTAGCAATCGTACCCGATCAATTACAAAATGTTATAATTAAAACTTGGATGGATGGATGTGCGCGCATTCCTCACGATCGACGATCTGAATGATATAAAGGACGTGTACGAGTACCGGGAACGAAAGAACGAGACGCGAGCCCTTTCTTTCTTTCTTTCTTTTTCTTTTTTTCCTTTGTTCTTTTCTCTCGACGATGTCGTCGTTCCTCGTATTATCCTCGTAAATACCAAGACGATGATATATATATATATATAATCGTAGATTCAACGTCCTTTACATTCCTCCATCAATTCTATCTCGGATCCCGATATCAATCCAATCATTCATTCATCCATCCGTCCATACGTCGTCCATCCATCCATCCATCCGATCCATGCATCCCACCTTCTTCCTTGTCCAGTCCACGTTCCGTTCCGTTCCCTGTTAATCCGAGCAATAAACGCACTTGGTAATTTCCACTGGATAGATTTGAACGGAACACAAAATTAAAATGGCGAGGGGGAGGAGGGGGGGGAGGGTTAGAGGGATGGACGAGTGGAAAACGAAAGAAAAAAAAAAAGAAACGAAGAAGGACAACGGGAAATAGCAAAGATGATCAAACAATAAAATAAAATCAAATCAAATCAAATCAAATAAATAAACAAGAAAGGAAAAAAACGGGGAACGAGTCTTTCGCAATTAAGGGTAGAATAAGAGGAGGAGGAGGAGGAGGAGGAGGAGGAGGAGGAAGAGGAGAAGGAAGAAGAGGAAGAAGAAGAAGAAGAAGAAGAAGAAGAAGAGGAAAAATAAGAGGTGGAGAGAGAGAGAGAGAGAGCAAATGAGGTTCCTCGATTCACGTGGCGGCCGACGCGATGATGGCGCTATCCACTGCGAGCCCTCTCCGCAGTGACCGCGACACCCACACACACTCGAGATATATCGCGCTCCTATCCCGGATCCGTTCCACACCCATGAGAAAATTTGCTTCCTCGAGCGAAGTAATATCCGTTACCTCGTGCCCAGGTTTTTTTTAATCGAATGTCTTCTTATCTTTTCACGATCATTATTATAATTATTATTATTATTATTATTATTAGTATTATTATTATTATTATTATTATTATTATTATTATTATTATTATTATTATTATTAACTCTCTTTTTCAATAAAAAACGACGAGTTATCTTTGATATTTCCTTCTGTATCTCTCTCTCTCTCTCTCTCTCTCTCTCTCTCTCTCTCTCTCTCTCTCTCTCTCTCTCTTTCTTTTTCACTCTCTCTCTCTCTCTCTCTCTCTATCACCCTCTCTCTTTCGAAACTCGTCAAAGAGAAGAAAAATACAGAACCCGAGTTCGACCAAGCTTCGAGGTTAAACACCCACCGTTCTCGAATCTCGCGAGAAGCACGCACGCACGCACGCGTGCGAGAAAACGCACGCTAGAATCACACCTCCTCCCTCTACCTCTACCTCCTCCGTCCACCCTCCTCCCTCCTCCCTACGGGCGGTAATATTAAAACCCGTTGGAAAATATCCAGATTCCGAGTGTGTGTCGCGACGAAGAAAATACGGCCAAAGCGAAGGAAAGCTGAATCCCCGAGCTCTCTGGTGTTTCTCGTTGCACCTTTACTCGCTTAACTATTCCTCCCCATATCTCTCTCTCTTTCTCTCTCTCTCGCTCTCTGTCTCTCGCTCTCCTTGCTCTCTCCCTTTAGCCTCCTTTTCTCTTCCTTTCCTTTCCTTTCCTTTCCTTTCCTTTCCTCTTTTCTATTCCTTTTTTTTTCTTTTCTTAATTCTTTCTATTCTTTTTTACTTTCTTCGAACGCGCGACGACGACGACCCTCGAATGCGCTTCCCTCGAACGGCCACGATTATATCCGTCGACTCGGCTCGCGATTGGTACTACTCTCGCTGACGATACGGTGTCCTTCTCTCCCTTTCTCCCACTACCACTCTACTCTCTATCTCTCTTTATCTATCTCCCTCTCTCTCCCCTCCCTCTCTCTCTCTCTCTCACACACCCACACACACGTTCTCTCACCCTATCTCTCTCCATCTCTCTCTATCTCTCTCTCTCTCTCACACACACACAGACACACGTTCTCTCACCCTATCTCTCTCTTTCTCTCCCCGTCTAGTTCCTCCCTCCCTCGAACCACCGCACCTTCGGACGCCCCTCCCTGCAACGAAACGAACGATGCCGACGAGAGCCGATCCCGACAGGTGACTTTTAATTTCCCCTCCGTTCCTACCTCTGCCTCCAACCCCCCTCCTCCAATCTTCCTCCCCCACTCCGTCCATTTTTCTTTTCCTTTTCTTTTTTTTTTTTCTTTTTGTTTCCAACCAACTCCAAATCTTATTGCGTTCCTCCTTTTTATTTTTTCTCCCGTGCTTTTTCCCCTCTTCCCTCATTACTCTTCTCGGTTCTTTCTTCTTTCTCTCTCTTCTTCACTTTATACTCTCTCTCTCTCTCTCTCTCTCTCTCTCTCTCTCTCTCTCTCTCTCTCTCTCTCTTACTCTCTCTCTCTCTCTTACTCTCGCTCTATCGCTCTCAAATTGGTCGAAAAGGCGTTGGGTGGGAAAAAAAAATTTTTGCATTTTACCTACACTTACCGTTAGAAGACAAATTCTAACGTAATTATTATTTCGACTAAGCGTTTATATAACGAATAGAGACCGTGATAGATTGATAGAAATAGAGATAGGGATAGAGATAGAGATAGATAGAGAGAGATAGAGAGAGAGAGAGGGAGATATAGTGGAGAGAGGGAGAGAGAAAGAGAGAGAGAGGGTACTTTGTCGCACTTGCGTGCGAACGCGGTTGCGCGAGAGAACGAACAAACGAACGCGTCTCGTCCGTCCACCATCAGCCTCCACCCCGCTCTACCTTCTACCCTTCACCATCCACCAACCCCTCCCTCCCTCCCTTTCTCCCTCAACCCCGACCCATCTCACTCTCCACCCTTCCTGACCGATCCCACCTGACCACCACCCCCCCACCATAGCTACTGTCGGCTTACCACTACCACCGGTATAACGACGACGACGCTGCCACCGTCGACGAATTCCGCGAGCGAATGCGTGTGACGAGTCTAACGTTGTGTTAGTGCAGTGGGTGATGGTGGTGGTGGTGAAGAAGATGACGGTGGTGGTGGATAGTGGTGGTAGTGGTAGCGATGGTGGTGGTGGTGGTAGTGGTAATGGTGGTGGTAGTGATGGTGGTGGTGGAGGTGATGGAGACTTCCCTAGGAGGGGTGGGAAGACGTAGGAAAGGGCGCTTGTCGCCCCGAGGCACGTCACCCTCTCTCTCTATCTATCTATCTATCTATCTATCTCTCTCTCTCTCTCTCTCTCTCTCTCTCTCTCTCTCTCTCTCTCTCTCTCTCTCTCTATGTTTAACCATCCCTTTCGCCGGTCCACAAACCGTGCGATCGCTAGACGATCGAAAACGTTCTTCTTCGTTCTTCGTTCTTCTTCTTCCTCCTCCTCTTCCTCTTCTTCTTCTTCTTCTTCTTCTTCTTCTTCTTCTTCTTCTTCTTCTTTCATTCCTTTTATTTTTTCTCTCTCTCGTTCTCTCTATTTCTCTCCCTTTTTAACATACCTCGCGATCGTTCGGTCGATCTATTTCGAACGATCGGACCTAACCTCTCGCGATGAACGTAGAATAGGAGAAAACAAAACCCTTTGGCGTGGCGAAGGGAGTAAATAAAAGAATTACAGAGAAAAAAAGGCTCGGGTGGAGGGCCGGTGAGGGAGAACAAAAAATGAAAAAGAAAGAAAAAAGAAACCAAAATGAGTGAAGCCAGACTTTAATAAATAATGGGATGCGGTGTAAGGTATGCGCCAATCGCGAAAAGAGATCGGTCTTACGTCGCGGCTCTGCTCGCCATTATTGATCGATTCGTTAGCCAATCGAACGCCACGTGGTGGTGGCGCTATCTTAACTCACGACTTCTGGCGCCAAATTTAAAAACGTCTTTTACTGTAAATCTTTACTCTAAATCTTGTATTCATTCTCGCGAGAAGGAATACACCATATTCTCGAACGTATGTGTTTTCTTTTCTTTTCTTTTTGTTTTTTTTTTTCTTCTTTCTTTCAATCAACAATATTACGAAGTAAACGAATTAAATTCGTATTAAAATTTAATTTACAGCATAAATTTATATCCATAAACATCTATTTTTTTACATGCAGTCTTACAAAGACAACTTATTCGATTAATTAATGTTCCTACGGACATTATATTGAATTTTATTGATTTTCTTGGTCGCTTTTATCGAATTTATGACGTAACTCGCAAAAAATGCATAAGGTGTTTTATCATTTATTCCTACCATGTTCTTCGATATGTAAATAAAATGTGAACGTATTAATTAAAGACATTACTTTGATTATAATCGTTAAAATTCTTGCTTGGATAATATTTGATAGTCTCTCAGAATTATTATATAATTAATTGCACTTGCATTTCTTTAGAGGTATCTCTTTATCAGCTGTGTATACTTTTTAAATAATAATAAAATACAAATTCAAGGTGTGTGTGTGTGTGTCTGTGTGCGCGCGCGCGCGAGCGTATGTCACGTTTTAAAATTATTCCTGTTTCACATCAAACATACATCATGGGGTCTGTTTTGTTTAATGGATTCTGATTACATGGATGATCACGCGTTATTTGCACGAAGCATATTTATACCAACTCGCTCTGTATGCATGTATATGTGTGTGTGCGTGTGTGTGTGTGTGTGTGTGTGACATATTTTAAATTACAAGTAAAAATGTGTTCAGTACTTTAATATTTATATAAATGAAAAATGATGCAACTTTTGTCAAAAATCAATACACACACTCTTAACGGCGTATGTAATAAATGCAGGTACCATCGTCATGTCGCTTATGATCAAAAAAAAAAAAAATCAAAAAAAAAAATATATAGAAAAGAAAAAGTAAATATTATTATTGCTACAATAATGCGTATATAATACGCACTATATATACTTATGCCACGATGAAAAGATTTCATAAAACAGTCGACAACCTATAATTAAATTGTTCGTTAAAACTTATCTGCCGAATATGGGCAATAATAAATTCGCTTAAAAACAACATCAATCGGGATTTCGATATGATCAACATTTTTACAAAATACAATACCGACATTGCCACGTATAAGATATTAAAAATGGAACACTCTAAATAATGAGGTTCTACCGATTAAAGAGGAAGAAACACAGTCGAAAGAGATGTTCTTTTCATTCCTCTCACACACATACATATTCTAAACTCAAAAAAGAAATAAAAAAAAAATAATACATCAAATAATACGGATTCAAACGCATTAATGAACTTATTCCTATAATAATACATAACTATGGGCGTTTATACACACAGGGGGGAGGGGCTGAGGGCCGGAGGGCGGCTTTTGTATTTTTATCTAAACATTTCCGAAAGCCTATATAAATTTAAAACATTTCTGTTTGTCGTGAGGTATTCTCGTTTTAAATAATATCGAATCAGCACGATATTGCGTATTTAAAAGTGGCATGTATCCGAATACCTAAAATATAATAATTCCATGATACCAAACCGAAACACAACATTTATGGTAATTTTCTTACGCGAGAGCTCACCTGAGAAAAGAAATTGATGCATCTGTGCCTTTCTTGAAAGTGAGTATCGTCTTCCGACAATGAAACAGGACAGCCGGGACATCGGAACGTCCATCGAGATGTCACCTAAATGAGAAATAAAATTTATAAAAAAAAAAAAAAAAATAAATAAAAGAAACCGTTCGTGCATATTCGTAAAATTATTCGTAAAATTATATTCGTATAATTATAATAATGCTGATCGTTCTCTTACTTTAACGGGCGGTTTCCTAGTGACGTGTGATATTAAAAAGTTCATCGCTATGTCCTCGCAGTTCATATACTCGTCGACCTTATCTCGTATAGCTTGTGGCAACCAGTACGTGTACAAATATGTATAATGTTTGTGTATAAAGGCAGCGCCAGTTAATACCATTGACAATTCACAGGAATAATTCGAATTATAATTCCACGAATTATGAAAATTTGGATCCCATGCATGAAATCTACCGGGAAATCCTACAACGCGATCCCGGTGTTCTCTCCACACCCTAACAAAAAAAAAAAAGAAAGAAAGAAAAAAGGAATCATTAATATAATAGTATTATATTATTAATAAAATCATTGTTTTTTTTTTCTTTTTTTTTTTTTTTTAATAAATAATACACACGTACCTAAAACCAAACATAATCTCGTCGTGTCTTAGATGAGCGTCGTCGTCTATAGATAAAACAGCTTCGGTTTCTATGGCATCGAATGGAAGAAATCTATTGTTTAAACTATTCCTTGAAGCTTTGATTACCTGTGTTCGTACAAATAAAAAAAATTATGACAACGAATCGAATTCCTTTTTCCTTTTTTTTTTGTTTTTGTTTTCTCATTATCGTGTCATGAAATAATATTGAAAGAAAGAAAGAAAGAATATCCGCACGTGTATAGGAACTCCAATATCCGGCCATTTTAAATCTTCTACTGGTGGTTTTGGACTGTTCCATACAACAAGAACCTTGTTAAGATACGGCAAGCCATAAAGTCTTGCTAATGAATTAATAAGAACTTGTTCTCGTTCGTAAGTTAGCATAACTATTGTAAATTGTTCCCTAGGATAATTGCCACCTAAAGCTTCGCTAAATTCTTTACCCGCACCACCAGAACCTTTGCCAATTGGTCTAAATCCCATTTCAGATCCTATCATTTGAAGATATAATAAATTAGTACATTAAATACTATTAAAATTATTATCTACTTTTTTCTTTTTTTTTTTTTTTTTATTTGATATACCCAGAAACTTGGCATCGCTCGGCAGAATCGTGTCGAATGGTAATTGTGGATAAAGATTGAAGGGATTCATCCAATCATTCCAAATTTCATGGCCCTGAATCAACATGGTAGTGTAATTTCTTTTAAAAGAAGGTGATGCGTACGGTGGTTCTAAAGGACCCAAACTTTCTTCTGCTTCAGGTTCAGCTATTATAGTATCAGCTTTTAAAGGCTTTGAGAGTAATATAAAAAAAAAAAAATAGATATTAAATAAATTAAATAAATTAAACAAAATTAACATTGATCGTATATTCGTTATTACGTTTCCTTACCACAAAGCTTTCATTAAAGACACTTGGACTAGCAGCTTGTGGTGCAGGTAATGGAGGTATACCAAGTCTATCTCTAATAGTTGCAATAATAGAGTCTACTACGCCTTGGGCAGTGCTTAAATAATGTTCCCATATTAATCTGCCTTGTCTGCGCATCGCTAAAAGGTCGCTGTCTGGTACAGCGCGCAATAAAAAATGCATTTCTGTTACTCTAACCTGTAAAAATATTTTTCATCCAATTGATTTTGTAAGTAAAAAATATAATTCCTCTCTTATGTATAATCTCCATTACTATATGTACGTATATTTACTTTGGGTAAAAAGATTGCTGCTTTACGCCAAGCTATTACTTCGTTATAACTCAATAAAATTTGATCACCGCCTAAAATAACTGGTATCGCTCCAGATCTTAAAGCTTCGTATAATCGTGCCTGTATAGACGAAGTCGTTATCAAAGCAGCATCGCTTGGTGCTAAAATCAGAGCAAAGGTAGACTCCTTTAATATAGATTTTCTTGAGGAATCGGTCCCACAGAGAGACCAATCGAGCACTTCGACAGTTTTTCTTTCTTCCGATGCTGGTATACATTCAAATTGGATGAAAAATTTATCTAGAGTAGTTCCACTATTCATATCATTTAAATGTTGCATGATAAAAGCATCTAAATTATTTTCATCCATATTCAATTTTTCCAAGTCTACTTCCGTATCGTTATTTTGATATAATGTAGAAGAACTCTTGGAACCTTTCATCTCTCCTTGAAATGATAATAAATATTTTCTTCTTGCAGGTAACATCTGCGCGCAATCTTGCCAAACGTCACCGCCGGGTGGGCCCAAAATCGGAGGTATGATTAAATCAAAACCTTCGCGGAATTGATTTCTATAAAAAGTTGATTGCACTATTATGGCTCTGCTAGTATTCTGTTTAACAGAAATGCTTCCAGAATTAACCGACAAATCTCTACGTGCAAGATTTAACAATATATGGTTTCTACCATCCCCTCCCCAGTATGGGAGATCCTGTAATTTATTCACGTCCAAAGCTGTCCAGAACTTTGGATAACCTTGTTGTTGTATTGTCAATGCTTCTCCGATCAAAACCACATAAATGCATGCTTCTGCAGGATTTCTTGTAAGATGTGGATTGTAACCTGATGAATGAAAAAAAAATTATATATATGTATATATATATACACACACAAATTCAACCCTAACAGAAAAATCAATTTACTCTCATATTCTTTACCTAAAGTTTGTTTAATGGTAGTTTTTAGAAAACCATCCACGTCCCATCCTGTATTGACTACAGAAAATTGATCTGGATCATATAAATATACTGGAAAACCACTTGTCAATACACATCGACTGTGATCAAAACAATTGTACATTCTACAAGGACTTGGATCGGTACTTGCTAACGTTTCAGGAATAACATTTGCCAATATTCTTTTAGGTGGTGCTAATTCCGGTGTATTTCTTTCGACTGCTTCCCTTTTCGCTACTTGTGCTTGTTCCACGCTAATCTTGAGTCTATCAAGATCTCTTTGTTGATGCAATAATTCTTGCTTCAAGCTCTCTATTCTTTGCGTCAAACCGGTAAATTCAACCTGAAGTCTATGTCTTTTGGCACCCAAATCTCTAAGTTCATTGGTTACCGATACCTTGATACGTAACATTTCTTCTATTCTCATCTTTAATTCCGATGCCTTCATAGAAGTAAATTCTTCAAAAACTTCTAATGTCGAGTATGTACGATAAATATCTATATCCGGAGAAATGGATTCTACCTAGAAAATATAAAGAAAACAAAATTTATGAATATTCATATTAATGGATAGATAAACATTGGAATATTAACGATTATATGATACCTCTGATAAATAATAGTGCGTAAGTAATGGTACAATAAAAAGTATTGTACAAGCTAATATTATAATTCTAGATAATTTAATCTGAGCTATCCAGTGACAAACTTCCCTTCCTGACCCATCCTGATAACAAGACGGTATATTGACAACGGAGTTTGAAGATTTTCCCAGCATCCTGAATTTATACCGATATAAATTTTTGTTCATAATTGTTAGAACGCCAATGACGTAAAAATATTATGCGCAATACTTGCATATACCTATCAAAATAGAAATAATCTATATATATATGTTACATACAAACTATAATGATTATTATATAAAAGGAATACAATACTTACTTAATATACTTAATTGAGATTCTAACATTGAATATGGTCATGTATACAATAACATTATCTTGACGTGTATTATAAATAATTTACAAGTATAAAATGACAATCACGATTGTCATCTACGTCCGGTTGAAAAAATCATATTTCTTCGAAATATTCATAATATCACAGAGCTAATAAAACATATATTCCATTATAAAACTTATTCATGATTTATATTGAAAAATACTATTATATGTTATTGTTTATACTATGCACATTAATAGAAAAATAGAGAGAGAGAGAGAGAGAGGAGAGAGAAACCGAAAAAAAATAAAAAAATTATTGATCTTGAAATGTCAATTAATCCGATAACACGATCACTAGAAATTTTTAGGAGGTATGTTTACACATTACTTTAGATGCAATATAGAACTTACTGTACGGGTTCTTTTATGGATTATAAGTAATCACACACATATATATATATATATATTTATATATATACATACATACATATATATATATATATATATATATATATATATATATATATATATATATATATATATATATAAATATTATATAGATAGCTCGTTAAAGCATGAATCACGCATCATGTATCGAGAGAGACAACGAAGCCAGTAACAAATACGAATTGAATAAAACTTCATGTCGCGTAATATCACGTGACATTGTTCTACGACATTATCCTACAAAGTTTCGATACTCGAACGATTTGTTAAATACCTGTTCACAATGATCGTTCTCGTTCACGTAATAGAGAAAAAAGAAAGAAAAGAAACAACATTACCACGTAGAATCGATATCGAGGATTAAAAAAAAAAAATGGTGAATCTGAGAATGCAAGTGTAGCTTTCAATTTCCCGCTATTGATACGTAACTAAAAATTTTTTCTTAGTAACGTTGGATGGCACTGTTACCCGTACTATGCATTTTCTGTATATTCGGTTTTTCCTCGAATACTCCATAAAATATGCGCATGTTCATGTCAAGTATAGTGTGAGGGGAATAATATTTTGGCTTTCGGGGGCCTAAAATTAGCTAAAATGGTAAGCCTTGAAACGATTCGTCAATTCTTATTACCGTTAGAATATTCATAGATAATTTATAAGAACTTGTACGGTCGGTTATCTAACATACGTATATTGTCTTTCGTAAAACGCGAAAATAACCTATTTCCAGCCAATGTCAATAATCTTTTTATATGAAGTATGAATAAGATGTAGAAATTTTTGATAATTAACTTCCAATTTTTTTTATCTCCCCTACCCCCCTCAACCCTTTTCGTGCACACCGAAATACTTTAGATTTTTATACCGTCGCCTGACACATTAGTATCCTATAAATTTTGTTAAGTCAGCGTTTCAAAAATAAGTTTCTGTTGATACAAGTTATAAGAGAAAATTATACTTATTGTCAAGCTTGTGTAATTTAACAATTTTCGATTATTTTATTAATAGATATGTTTATAAAATAATTCTTGTCACAAATGGTATATGTGTGTTTGAAATGTTTTCTTGTTTCAAAAAAAGAAACAAAAAAAAAGAAGAAACAAGGAAAAAAAAGTACTCCATTCCAAATAAAATCAGTTTCGATATTCCAATTGAAGTTATTATATAATTTTTGCTTGCAGCATAAATTAAAATTTTCACAAAGAGACAAAGTTAAAAAGTTCATAACATTTACACAAACCGGTGAGCAAACTGCAATTTATTGTTTAACCCAGAACGATTGGAAGTTAGACCTGGCTAGCGATAATTATTTTCAAAATCCTGAAGCATATTACAAAGAACCTAAAAATTCTGTAGATAAAAAGAAATTGGAGATATTATTTAATAGATACCAAGGTAATGTATTAATGTATACATTTAATAATTTATTTGTTTTATACGAGGATTGTTTTATATTATGCGTACTTGTTATCATTTATAACAGATCCAAATGAACCTGACAAAATCACTGCGGATGGTATAATGAAATTTTTAGACGATTTGGGATTAAGTCCAGAAAGTAAATTAGTTTTAATTATTGCATGGAAATTCAGAGCAGAAACTCAATGCGAATTTACTAAGGACGAATTTATGAATGGCATGATGGATTTAGGGTAACAATCAAATCGATGATTTTAGTTATAATGTGTTTAATTTATTGATTACAAGCCTATTACTATCAGTTTTATTGCTACTCTAAAATCAAGTTGCGATAATTTTATAATTTCAGAGTTGACAGTATAGATAAATTAAAGGCAAGACTAAATAGTTTAGAGAATGAATTAAGAGATCCACAAAAATTTAAAGATTTTTATCAGTTTACATTTAATTATGCAAAAAATCCAGGACAAAAGGGACTGGATCTTGACATGGCAATTGCATATTGGAATATTGTGTTGGATGATAAATTTAAATACCTCCAATTATGGTGTCAATTTCTTCAAGTAAGGAGCATTCTCTTTTACTGAGGAATATTAATTTTACCTTAGATTTAAAGTTTTATATGATCTATTTAAGAAAATTAACATAAATATTTTTAAAGATTTAAACAAAAATGTTATTCCAGGAACATCATAAGCGATCAATTCCAAAAGATACGTGGAACTTACTATTAGATTTTGCGCTTATGATTAATCCTGATATGAGTAATTATGACGAAGAAGGAGCATGGCCAGTATTGATTGACGATTTTGTAGAATGGGCACAGCCTCGTGTTCGTCAGTCTCTCTAACATCCTTTTGATATATATTTCTCCAATATAAAGAGCTTTATTTATTCGTTTACACACGCAAATAATATTCAAATAAGATTTGAGTATATAACATATATCCCTGATAAAACATGACGTTACTTTTGTATAGTATCTATGATTTAAAAAAGAAGTCCACTAATTACCATATACTGCATGCTTGTAATCTGAAGTATTAAATCTTGAGTAATTTTCTTTAAATATTGAAATCTGATAATTGTCTTACGTATATAAAAAAAAAAAAAGAAAAAAACTGTTTCGAAATGTATTGATTTAATGGAAAAGAAGATATGCAAAGATATTTTTATATCATTTTATATCAAGTACACATTCTAGATTGTACAAAATTGTTATATATTTAATTTGTGCTCTACATATCATTATTATCTCAATTAATGGCGCGAAGTACATTGAAAAAGCTTATCTTAATGAATGTGCTGTACAAAGTAATATGTTATGTATTGTTTATATAGGAACACAATAATTCTAAGCGGTGAGACTAAACTACCAAAGGTATTTGCAAGCATCTTTCAATATATAAATTCGTGTGTTCCTTTTAGGAGAATCAGGCTTGAAAAGCAACAAATTATAAGAGAGACTCTAGTTAATGTTTTCTGTAGATAGTATTTGCTAGGGATTGCGTTGTTGAGAATTGTTATAAAATGAACAGCCACACTTCTATGCTATTCTTGTAATATATATGTATATATATATAACTTAAATCTATATATATATATATATATATATATATATATATATATATATATATATATATATATATATACACATATACAAAAACAAAAAGAGAAAAAAATATGTATTGTAAACAAAATATCTTGGCACAGTTATACTTATATATTGAATTTTTCTATTTAATAACAAAACAAAGAAAATTTTATTTTTATCATTATTATACGCATTGTAACTCTGAAGTGACATAGAATATGAAAAAAAAAATAATAATAAATTTGCTTTTGTTTTTTTATATAAATGTAAAGCATTAGTTCTATTTTTAGTTAAAAATAAAAAAAAATAATATGTTTAAACCATTAGATTGTCAAATACTTTTAATATTTGTTGTGATCATTTAATGATAGATTTATTATTCTATTTAAACAACATAAATCTAATGTAGAACATTTTTTATAAACGTAATGTTATGTGTATAAATTTATAACTATTGTAACTATTTCGAACTTTATTCAGTGTAAGAGAAATTATCCAGAGCATACATTATGATTAAGAAATTAAAATAATATATTTAAAGTAACCACAAAAAAGGTGCGACATAGAAGTTGGTAAAATTTGAAATATTTCGCGTCCACAAATTTC
Source organism: Dolichovespula sylvestris (assembly GCA_918808275.2). Lineage (NCBI taxonomy): Eukaryota > Metazoa > Arthropoda > Insecta > Hymenoptera > Vespidae > Dolichovespula > Dolichovespula sylvestris. Next base: position 8,201,693 of record OU964966.1, read on the forward strand.
AGATTTTTAAATATATTTTATAAAGCTACTTAATATATTAGATGAAAAAAATAAATAAAAAGAAAGAAAAAGAAATTCAAGATACGTATGTAACTACTGTAAGAAAAATCCAATTATATAAAATTAAAATGAAATTTGCACAGAACTAAAAATTTCATGGAGAAAATATGTATATCATCTTTGTAAACACATAATACTACTAAAAAATTAATTTTGAAGATGTGCAATGTTACTTTTTTAGTAGTCTCATGATTATCATGTAGAGCAACAAGTTTTTAATGATCTAAGGAAAGAAATAATGTAAATATTGTAAATAAATATCGATCTTAAATCTATTTTATTTAGTTTATCTCGTCCGATAAAAATAAAAAAAAATGTTAGTAACCACTAATATGAGATTTATTTAATATCATCTCTTCATGGTAGATATAAAATATTTTTCAATAATAAATTATGAAAAATATATGTGTGCGCGCGCGTTTTATATACATGTACAGTTTTATATATCCATTGTTTGAAAATCAAATTTGATTGTATTTGATGTAAAATTATTATTAATCTTTAAATCAATTATTACACTTGCATAAATTATCAGGATATAAGAAAGCCAATTCATATTGATAGGCTTGCATATTATAACAATTATTCACAATTTCATGGCTATACCAATCGCACAATGATTCCAACTTTTCAATTGATGTCTGCACGGAATTACAAGTACGTATTATTACTTTATTAGATGGATAAATTAAATTGAAACTTGCTATGATTATTTTGTATCTTACCTGTGCAACAACTAATCCTCGATTCGGATGTTTTAAAGTACTATGCCCGTGAGAATCAAATAAAGTAACCTGAGAATGAAAAGTTACATAATATTTATGATGATTGTACAGTTAATAAATACAAAAACGTACCTGGTATGTTATTTCTTGAAATATAAAAAGTACTGTACGACCACATGTTATGAGCAACATGAATAAGTTAGTAGACTGAGATTCTTTATACCAATCGACTAAAAAGCTTTTTATATTATTATATAAACTTCTTTCAATTTTTTCATGGAAAACATGAAATTTCTGTTTAAAAACAAAATATAAAATATTTAATTTAATTAAAAAAAAAAAAGAAAAAAAAAACATTACCTTTTGAAAATGACTTTCAAGTATAAAATAAATTAAGTGCAGATATAAATATATATATAACAAAAATTGATCACTTCTATCTATTTTTAACAAATATATTTTTTTTTGTTATCCAATATAAATATATTTGTTATACCCATTCTTTTAATATAGTTAGACTTCTGCCACCATATTTTAAAGCCTCTTCGGTGTTAAGATATGGATGAGGAATAAGTTTTTGGCTTATAATCCATGCATGAGTCGCATTGCCTTCTACCATTGCTTCAGCCATAATAACAGTCAATTCTGGACAATTTTCTACGTCGCAAATTAACACGTTCCCTTGAGATATACGTTGTGCCACAAGAAGACATATCAATGTACATGCTTCACTTACTGTGAAGTATAAATATAATTTTATCAAATTATCATCATTTTCATAAAATAATTTATTCTTCTTTATTTATACACACACACACACACACACACACACATATATACACATGAAATATATGTATATATAAAATAATGATCTGATTACTTCCTTGTCCTGGTGGATAACGACTTTGTGAAAATTCTGGATGGTACCAATATAAATTGACATCATTATTAAAAGAATCTTTCACAAATGTAGGAAAATGATGGCTAAATAATGGTGGCAGAGTCATAACTTTTATAAAACAATTCTTTTCATTAATTTTGTGTTCGAAAGCATTTTTCTTTAACTTAAATTTAATGTTTTTTAATGGGAAATTTGGTATTTCTAGACATTTTGATTAGACATAATGAAGTTAGTTAGTTCTAAAGCTAGTTAATTATACATTCAGATTGTTTCATGAAAAATAATGGCAGCAAATATACTTTCCAACATTAATGAAATTACATAATACTTGATAACGCATAAATATTTGTAAAAATATCGTATTTACATATGAATATTATAATATTACAAATGAGTAAATTTAGTTTATACAAGTTATATTTTAATTATTATTTTTATTATCTGGATAACCAGGCATTTCATAAAAACAGTACAATTTTTCTCAAAGAAACATTTGAGTCATTATATTTTAAATATCCATCATCAGTATCGGAGAGAAAAAGAAAGGGAGAGAGAAAAAGAGGAAAAGAGAGAGAGAAAAAGAGGGAGAGAGAGAAAGTAACATATAATTATTATATTTATATATTTCCGATAAAGAAAACCTTGCATGTATATATATTTTTTCTATTTATACTATAAGCTCCTCTCTCCCTCTTTTCTTATCATATTATATTCTATAGTAGACATTTTCACTATCGATTGACTATTTCGTAGTATACTGACGGTATGTGAATTTATTGTTATAAATAATGAAAAGAAAAAAGAAAAGAAAAAAGAAACTTTGTCTTAGCCTGGTAATATTTGTTGTGCTTGTAATGATATTTTTTTCTACTATTTGAATTTATGCAACATTTATGTAGGATGGCACAAAATTTCATAAAGAGATGTTGCATGTCATTATTAAACATATGTTGTATTAGATTAGTGTATATCATAAATAAACTATTTGAGCTTCGTAATGATACAGTCATATGTTTATTTCGGAAATAATAACATAATAAGTTTTATATATATATATATATATATATATATATATATATATTTTTTTTTTCTCATTCTTTTTTCCATAAAAGAAGTCTGTATGTTATATAGCCTGAACTTATTGATGCAATTATTTATCAATTATTCAGCCATCAATATGACGTAATAAGCGCCTTTAAAATGCAGTCTCAAAGTATATAACACTTCTGATGAAGTGTAGAGTCAGCCCCGCATATATATAGTAATCAAAAATTTATATTCATTTATATCGTCAAATATTTTGCTAATATCATTTCACATATTTAAATAAAATCTTTAACATTGCATTGTGTTAATGATAGATTTTCAATATAATTATTGCTATGTAATGTTTGTGTAAGCAGAGAAATGATTTATAATTATTTTTTGATGGTTTGCACAAATCATATACGGAGGTACGAATATGACTCATTTTTTTTCTTTTTTTTTTCTTTTTTTTATTTTTTTTTTTTTTTTTTTAATAAGAGTAGTATTTTAATTATTTCTCTAAATTATTATTATTATTATTATTAATATTAATATTAATATTATTATTATTATTTTTGTTTTTTTTCTCTATGAATAAAATAATATTTTTCTAAATGTATTTTACATCTGCATGACACAATGTCATTATCATTACAGTGCAATTAAAAACTCATTTTTAAAGTTTGTTTTTCTTATTACGATGTTAGCCACAAATTGTGTTAAATCTGAAAATAATTCATGATTTGTTTGTGAATATCCTAAAAAAAATATTATTCATATTAAAAAATTAAATCATTTAAGAATTATAAAATCTGTTCTTTTTTTTTTTTTTTTTTTTTTTTTTTTTTTTTTTTTTTTTTTTTTTTTTTTTTTCTATAAATTTTATATATCCCTTATTAACTTATATTACCATGTTTAATTAATCAATCTCCATTCAAAATGAATTAATACTAAATAATACCAATAGATTTGATATAACCATGAGAAATATAAATATGAAGGAATATAATTTTCTATTTCTATTGAAACGCTTTATCGATCTACTTACTATTAATCAAAATGTCCTATATGCTCCTGGATAACGTGCTGGTATGCTTGCGAATATATGATGCGACCAATAAGTCCAACCCAAAGTCCTTGTAATTTCTATACACTTATCGTCTATTTCTTTTATTGGTTTTTCTTCGTAAAAACGTGTCAATAATTTCAAATAACGTCCATAGTGATTATTAATATGTGCGTGCCACAATGATAATATAAGCACCTGAAGAAAAACAATATAAGATTTTATACGTTACATGATATTATTATCATCCTCTATGTTATTTTAACGCAACAAAAATAATGTACCTTATTATCGGTAGGTTCTGCAAATTTCTGTACTTCTTGCCATATGTTTGTAACACCCTCAAGTAAATGCTCGTGAGAACTATTACCATCACCTTTCCTTGTACCGTGAACATATAATCGTGCCAATGCACAGCCTTTCTTCACTAACGCTTCTACCAATGTATTCTTTTGCTTATCCATAGTTGCTTTAATTTTGGCAGCATCAGATCGTTGATCAGTCTTTAGGCCATAGTAGGCTAATAGTTTATCCTGATCAATATTTGTTATGACGACATCTGCAACGGCCAGTATTTGATTGGCAAGGGCTATAGAATTTTCAGAGATATCGTCATGGGGTACATGACGACGTGCCTCGGGAGAGTCCAGAGACGCCAGCATGGCAGTGTGTACAGGCAAGTGATCCGAGAAAATATTCTTCAATTCTCCATACAACAAGTTCGCATATTCCCCTGGTTCTGTTATAAAAATATTCATATTATATACATGTATGTGGCACAATTAAACGCATTTAATTTATATATTAGACACAAAAAATATAACATTTGGTGTTTACAGAATCAATGCTTTTTTTTTTTTTTTTTTGGAATGAAGATGTTTTTGCGATTTGTAGGATCATTGATAATACTTATTACACGTCGAGGATACAAAAATGTTATAATTCATTTGTATATAAACAAATATCAATTACGAACAAAACAAGAAATGGAAATAAACGTATTAATATGTTTGTAACTTAACATGCAAAAACAAAAATGTATGTGCAAATGAATTATCAAACTTGTTGGCAGAGAAAAAGGGAAAGAACCGACATTTCTAATCCATACGACGATAGGAATTTCAAATTAAATTTCAAGACAAATATATCACAATATATATCATAATAACTTACGTATAGATGGTGCTATATGAAGAAGCAAAACCGGAAAAAAATATATATAAATTTATACGTCGATAAATAAAATAAAAAGATAATGTAACATTATGACTATTATGAAAACTATTATATATACATACATACATACATACATCATACATACATACATCATACATACATACATACATACATACATACATACATACATACATACATACATACATACATATATACATACATACACACACACACATATATATATATAATAACTAACATTTATAATAATAAAAGTGAACAGAGTTTGTGATAATAAAATATTGTATTACCAAGTTTTGCAAGCCATGTGCATTTTAAATCTCGCAGAGCTTCATTATATTCATCCCATTTGGTAGTTTTTTCCTTATCTGATTTAGATGTAGCATTACTTGATTTCTTAGTTGGTTCAGATAATATGTATTTAAATGTATGGTAATCTACTTTTTTATCCAACTCATCTTTACATAACGTGATAGTACCTTGTAGATAACTACCAAGAGTAGCACCCTTGGATATCCTTGAAAGAGATAAAACAAAAATTATTATTATATATATATATATTTTTTTTTAATATAAATACTCACACATCTTCTCAATTATTATTATTATTATATATATATATATATATATATATATATATGATAGGAGGTAATTACCAAGCAGAAAACCATTAACAGATATTTTTTGAAGTTTTAAGTAAGCATATGTGTGAGAATATGATATGATACAGAAAGCAATATGAATATATGTAAACTACCAAAAACATTTGATATTAATATAAGCTTCTCATTTCAATATCTTTGATATAATATTTTATCAGAACAACACCTCATCAAATTTCTGAGATCAAAATTTATAAAAAAAAAGCTCATTTTTATTTTAAAACAAATTTGTGGTCGATTAATTGGTTATGGAATGGGTAAACAGCTGTTTTCATGAATTTTGAAAAATGTTCGTGCAGCAGTATGATGTACAGTGAGTCAGGGATATACAATAAGCATTATTGCATCAAAACTGATAGGCATTTAACATTGTTATATATTATAATAATTAAACGAATAGTTTCTTTGTTTTTTTTTTTCTTGCATATATCCTTAACTCTGTTTAAAGCATGTCAACTTGCAAAGAAGTCAATAAAAATAATATTATGAACTCACTTGTTTTCTGTGCTGCATTGAAAGATGAAAAAAAAGAAAGTTATATCTTAGTAGCTTTTAATAGCAAAGTAAAATTTTTTTTTAGAGAAAAGCTCGATTTTTTTTTTTTTTTTTTTTTTTTTTTTTCTTTAATATACATACACACATATATATATATATATCAAGTATCAAGATCAGCTGTAAATAAAAATTGGTAAAAGTAGGATTATCGAGAAGTGGACGAATGTCCACTTATTTAAAAAAAAAAAAAAAAAAAAAAAAGAAAAAAAAAAGAATTATTTCAATTCGTGCTTGAAAAAAGAATCAACATATGTGTACGTAATATATATATATACATACATATGTGAAGAAACAAATGCCAAAAGAAAAAACAAGTAAATACAAGCTATTGTTTAAATAAATATTTGATCTCGGATACTTGATTTTCTTTTTTTTGTCTTTTTCTCGTCGTAAAATTTTTAAGAAATATGTGTCTCTCTCTCTCTCTTTCTCTCTCTATCTCTCTCTCTCTCTCTCTCTCTGTCTCTGTGTGTGTAAGTGTGCGTGTGCCTACGTAGAAACATAATTATCGATCGTCTCGATAAAAACGTTCGTATATAATTATACGTTCGTAACTAATTCTCTATGGCAAAAGTGAGCAACAACGATTTACATATATGGTTCGCGGTCCTACTCTCACTTACCTTCTTCGGTAATAAAGCTCACGAGCTGCGCTGTTTTTATTTCTCTCTCTATTTATGGACAGTCAGTTGAAATAATGGCTAGTAGTGAATTTTATATGAGTGATGGAGAAAAGGATTGATTGACGGTGGAGTGGGGGAACTGTGCAGCGTAAAAAAAAAGTTGCTCACCTTTCCTCTATATGACATAGAACGATACAATAATTTTTTTTAATCGTCATCGTCGAGTAAGAAAGAAAAAAAAAAATGTTGTAACCGCTTCGTACTCTACACGACCATAATCCACATTACGTGAAACGAATGGAAATATGAAATACCTACTTGTTTTCATTTGACATGGGTGCAACGAATAAGGGAAGAATATGTCCGGGCGGGACAGACGCGGCGACCATCTTTTTTCCGCTGATCATTGCCTGTGATTGACTGGCATAAATATCAAGTATTATTGGATTGTTAAGTTTTTGACTCAATAGCAGGGGCATGTCCGTTAATCTGTCTAACAATTCTTTCTTTTCGTGACGCACGTGCATCTTCAATGTATAATCACCTTTTTCCAATTTTTGAATTGTGTACTATGTGGGGCATAACACAATTTCTCATTATTTCTTTTTCGTATTATACAATTTCTACCGGTATTGATTATTCATATAGTTACCTTAGATGGGTATGCATCACCACAGGCGATAAGCTGTTTGTTGGTATCATATATCATCCACATTTGACTCTCATATTCACTCTCATACAGCAAATTACTAAGTAGCGCGGCATTTGGCGTAACCTCAGTTGCTTTTGCTGAATGGAATGTGTACGTTAATTGTAATTCATAAATTTGTCTTGTAGGTGGAATAATGTCACGATTTCTTAAAGGAACGACCTTCGAATCCGTCGGTCTGAAATTTACAACGATAAAGTATAATATAACGTCGATCAACGATCCGGCGCTCGTATAGAACGTTATCGATAAATATAATGTATCACACCGTACTTTAATATTTGTACGGATGATTTAAGGGTGACACAAGGTACGACCTCCTCGATTCTCAATGAACTTCGTATTTCTAAGCGATTTATACCATCACCCGATTGCATTGTTAAGTTACCATTTATTATACGAATACCATGAAATTCTATCGAATAATCTATCAACATGTCTCCCAAACTCGCCCAATATTTTGCAATGACAACTTCCACGATCAAACCACCCTAGAGAAATAAAATATAATCAACATCGTTAAAGCGCGTATATAGGAAAATAAAAGAAAAAAAAGGAAAACTCAATATAACTTTTTAGAGAAAAAAAAAAATTTAATCGTACGACTGAGCGACGAATAAATTTATACGCGTTATACCTCAACGGCAAATGGTTGAACGCATTCCGTTTGGGACGTGACTCCTATCATTTTGTTAACTTCGAGCGTTTTACATGCCAATCGTGGTTTCAATTGTATCGTATGAAGTACGAATCTGCTGGTCTTGTCCTTTTCCGTACTTCTCAATTTGAGGACTGTAATTTAATAATCAAATGTGAGTGATACGTTTATAATGACTTATCGCCGTGATACAATTGACTTAGAGAACATAATTTTTGAAATTTACTTTACCTGCCCACGTGGCATCCTCGGGAACGAGAATAAAGTGGCGCTTGATTGTATTTGGTTTAAATAAAACATTTGTATACATCAGATCGGGGAGGATAGATGTTTTTGGCAGTACCATTGGTTGCACTACCGTGATAGGAATTTGGAACACCGGCCCTTTTGCAATATTGGTTACGTCATAAGCTCTAACGCTGAAATTTTTATCGAGAAACAAAAATGATATGCGGTATACGTTTCGCCAGATAAATATTTAATGTTACGTTATGGTAGTATCATAAGTGTATTTATAATGTGAAAGAAAAATTGTTCACTTTCTCACCTTGTAGCATGAACACCTTCTGGCAAATTAGAACCGTCTATACTAATCGAGAATGCACGTGGCATGTGCATTAGGTCAAGATGCGTTGGAAATCGAGCCCACGATGCCTCGCAAACCAAAGTCAATTTTAAATTAAAGTCGATTTTACGCGATGGATCTGTGATGGAACCGTAAAGTTTACAAAAAAAAAAAAAAATTTGTGTACTTTTAATTATATATATATATATATATATAAAAGAAAAAAATGTATAATAAAGATACCAATATTTTCGCTATCAAGGAATACTGGTTCAACGGTAACTGGATAATCTTTCGGCCGATCAATAACACCAATTCTCATATGGATCCCTTTCGAATTGTGTGCGGTACAACTGATTGAAAATCTGATATCTCTTTCCGGTGCATCGCAATAGGCAACAAGATTATCAAATGCACGTTCAACTTGCAATAAACCTGAACCTTGGGCGAATGGATCTAAATTCGATATGTATAAAGCAGTATTTTCAAGAGCTCTTTTGATACTGTACGGAGAATACGGACAACCCTTGGCGATAAGTCCAGATATGAGCACCGCTGTAACACGTATAAATATATATACACAATTACGTATGATTTTTTTTTTTTTTTTTTTTTTTTTAGATGAAGAAAGGAGATAATATTTGAAAATCAATAATTTCATTGAATTAATTTTACGGATAGATTTAGTTATACGTACCAATGGCACCGGTTACATGCGGACTGGCCATGCTTGTACCGTTCATAAGTTGACTTTTTCTTAATGTAAAATTAGGAACACTCGTAATAGCTCCACCGGGAGCGCATACGGTAACACCAAAACCACCGTCTATCATTGGACCACGTGAAGACCATGTATACGGCATACCAGGCATTTTTTCTCTTAGAGAATATTCAGCCACCATCATATCGGGTGAAACATAAGCACCAACGCTAATAATACTGTTTGAATTGATGTCCGGTGGCGTTCCTATAAATAGAATTCAAGACAATTAATTTGATGTTATATAAATATAACACACACACACATAAATTCAATATGTTAAGTTATTCCTTCCGTACCAATAGTACATAATGCTGGTCCAAGGTTTCCAGCAGACGCGACCCACGTTATACCATACTTATCAATAACTTCGTTCATTAATTCTCCTATTCGTCCTGCATTAGACCAATGAGCGTGTTCACCATAACTCATATTTATAAGATGTATTTTTTCTTTTTTACGCTGCATGATGTTTATCATCGCCCTCACTATACCCGTTCCTGTTTCCATAGTGCCTATACGTCCGTCTCCTACTGTTAATGAAATTATTTGTGCACCGGGTGCTACACCATTTAATTCAGGGTTTTCAGGAAAATATGCCGCTGCTATTGAAGCCACATGCGTTCCGTGACTTGCTAAAATATATCGAGTTAAATGTAATTTATATATTCATAGAATAATGGCTATTGATTAAACCAATTAAGGACATTAATATTACTTACAACAAAGACTAACTATTTCAAGTGTATTTCCTTCGTCATGAACGTTAATGCTAACATTTAACTGATCTTCTTGAGTTAGGGGAGCATATTCTTTCGTCAAGGAATATTCTCCAAGATAAACACCGGATTCTAAATCGCCTTGTTCAGAAGTATCAATGCATGCTCTGTAATGCATAAAAAACATTGATTATTTTTATATATATATATAATATATCTTACATTTCTTTAATATATAATATTATTATAAATTTCTAGATATAATTACCTCCACATATCGCCATCATGGAAAACAACAACATCATATGTAGGTCCAGAATCTGAATATTTTTTTTCTGCATTGACAAGTACTTCAACTCTAGCTTCCAATTCCTCTTTTTGTAATTTTTCTTCTAAGGTGGATAATTGTGGATTCTTGGCCTCAAATTCCTATGTGTGATAAATATTTGACACAATAAGAGTGAATATTATATATATATATATATATATATATATATATATATATATATATATATATATGTTAATACAAATATTAATTATAAACATAAAATTTAAATTTTGCAGAAACGAAATATAATAAAATATAATTAAAAAATATATATATAGAGAGAGAAAAAAAGAAAGAGAAATTAAACGCACACACACATACACAAGAGAATACAATGGCTGTCTATTGGAGTAGTCCAATTTCTCTATCAAACTACATATTATGTAATGTCATCAATAGCTTTACATCACTTCAAACTGCCAAATATAAATAGCATTAGACACCAATCACTGTAGCTTGTTGTGAAACAGCCGTCCTAATTACATGGTTTAACATACAACAACACTATCTTTGGATCACATGGTCTAAAATTCTAATTACAACTGTGGTTCATTAAATGCATACTTATAATTCATTCAACAATTTTATAATGTTAATAATTGACTTTAGAAATCTAAACATTACATTATTTTTGATTATAAAAAAAAAAAAAAAAAAAAAAAAAAAATATTTAATTAAAACAACTGTTTTGTTGATACTCTCAATGATTCTATGCAAATCAATTTTTAATTTATGTCTGTAATTATTCATAACAAAAAAAAAAGAATAAAGAAACAGAAAAAAGAGAAACAATAAAAAATATTACTTGTAAGGCCCTAGTAGCTTCTGCAAGAGCAGCTTTTTGTCCATTGTCCCAAAATTTTTTTTTTCTTTCCGCCGTAATTCTGTCTTTTAATTTACCAGGATACAGTGTAAATACATTCTTTACCCCGATATGATATTCGCCACTTGGATTATTCCAATTTGTAGGAACCTTTAAATAAAAAACTTGAAATGTAACATACATTTCATTTCAACTTCTTAATCAAAGATCAAATAAAATACCTTTAATTTACGACCAGTGATACCATTTATATATCCATCTGGAGCCTGTACAACTTTGCTTGTGTCAACATCGCCAGCACCACTGCAGTCAAATCTTTCAATTATTTTTGTTTTCCCATCCGAGGTCACCTGAAATTAATCGATACAATCCTACTTCGTCATTAATCTGTATCAGACACAGTAAATAATATTATCGAACCTTCGAAATTCAAAAATAGCAAAGAAAAAGGAAAAAAACGAAAAAAGAAAGATAAAAGTAAAAAAAAAGAAAGATCTCGACGAAACATTTTACAACCTTGAGATGAATCAACAATATTAAACAGCCGCAAGTGAGATATATATATATATATATATATATATATATATATATATACACACATATGTAGTCAAAATTAAGCCTAAAATAAGAGAGCAAACAATGACTTTGCATGATAAAGTTCAATGACAATGACCATCAGGCTAATAGTTGTATAAGTCCTTATTTCAAAACAAATCTGTAAAAGACCTTTGTAGGTAGATAAACTATACAAAATGTTCATTATTAGGGACAGGTTGAATGTATGGCAAAATGGAAAGAAAAGAGAGAGAGAGAGAGAGAGAGAGAGAGAGAGAGAGGGGGAGAGAGAGAGAGAGAGTTCAGAAACAAAATAGAAAGAGATTTATCAATAGCAATAAAGATGTACAAAGAAGACAATGGAAGCACGAATGGAACGTAATCGAGATAGGGGAAACTAAATATTACAGGGTTCGGCGGTATTATTTCGAAAATAAAATAAAATGGTGTAATAGCGTCTTAAGAAGCGAGGCGTGTCTTTGTGTGTTGACTGTTCTTTCTCACCTGCATACCCGGTGCCCCAGGATCGACACCGGAATCGAGAATAGCAATAATGACGCCTCGTCCATCGTATTCGGGATATTTCGTGAGAAATTGAGTGACACCTGTTTCTTTTTTAGGCAGTAGGCCCCACACAGGAAAATTACAGTCAATGATGTCTGCCATGTTTCAAATGCCACTGCCACCGTTACTGCAGAAAAACCACTTAAGATGTTTCCTTTGTACTGCCACTGCCTTTATATATCAATCAAAAAATAGGTTCTGCGCCTGCGTGTGCAGATACGAACGAACGAACGAACGAACGAACGAACGAACGAACGTACGTACGAACGGCCGTAGAGACAAACCTAAAGAGAAATATTAACATTACTTTGGAGGTTAACTTATCGACCGATGGTAAAACTCATATACTTATCTCGTCGTATTTAATTCCAACGCTTTCCGACAAATCGTTATTAAATTGTGTTCCGTGACGTTTCTTATGAACGTCGATACGTTTAGTATTAACGACACGATAAATGTACCTTTATTAGCCGTACGATACGACGAGACGGATCCAAATTACGAGCCAATGGAACGTACAAGCGTTTACACGGAACGGCCTATAGATGGCAACGATCGTACCACGTCAATAATCGTTTAGCGGTGGTAATCATACGCGATATCGTGATCATTTAACAAGGCTGCCGTGTATATTTGCGTTACGCGTCGGGAGCCTTCCGTACTTCCGAGGTTATGTTCGTTCGAGTTGTGTTTTGAAAAATGCACGATCCTCCACCACCACCACCACCACTACCACCTACGGTTTCTCCGTTTCGCGTAGGAAACCATATCGATGCGGTGGCACTCCAATGAGAACAGTTATCAAAATATATTGAAGTGCGACATGTGCAATACAAAAGCATGGTCATCACCCAGAGAAAGATGAAACATCTTGCCCTATCCATCGTTTGTATTATTCTAGGTATGTTATTTCTTTTAATATTTCTTTCTCTCCCCCTCCCCTCCTACTCCCCGCACCCTCTGCTCGCCCCGAGAAAATACATGAAAATTTATCGTTGCCATTTTAATCGTCGTTCGAACTTACCCAATCGTAGAGATATTATCGCTCAATGTCGTTTATATATTCTCGTTCGCAGCTTAATTAAATTCATTTCGATATTGTGTTATTAGATGTTTCCTCGTTCGCATAATCGTATGATCGTTTTCACGTTCGCTTTGTATGATTACGAACGAAGACAAGGTATATGAGAAGCTAAATAAATAACGATGATGTAAGTGCCCACGCGATCTTTAATGTCAATGACAAGATAACAATCGTTGAATCGTACTGCACCGTGTGCTCTCTTCGTCTTTATTATTTATTTCTATGGACGTGGTGACAGTGAAGAAAAAAAAAAAAGAAAGAAAAGAAAAATAAAAAAGAAAGAAATACAACACATAAGAACCGACGATCGAAGATCATAATAACGAAAAGCCAATTGAAATTTTCTTATAATTCAAATCATTTCTTTTTCGATCGTTTGATCTATTTGTTTTTATTTTTGTTTTGGTTTTGTTTTCTTTTTCGAGTAATCGTAACAACAGATCGATAATCTAAATTAGATATCAATTTGCGTGGGCTTTTGCTTTAAACGTATCTACATGCTCGTAGATAACAGGCTATATAGTACCGTAATACGCGAGCAATACGCATTCCGTTACGACGTCCCTGCGTCGCACGAAGAATTCATTAGTTGTCAAATTTCGCGCCAAATTTTGTTTTTGGCGAATTGATTGATTTTTTTTTAGGGGGGGGGAGAAAAAAAACAGAAAAGAAATATCGTCAAAATTCCAAAGACAAATCCGATGACGTCGATCAACTTCTTCCTTTCATAATACTGCCTAACGAATTTCAACAAATTATTATTATTTTCTATATAAATACGGACTGGTTATTTTGTTTTTTTTTTTTTTTTTTTTTTTTTTTTTTTTTTTTTTTTTTTTTTAGACCACCAACGAACGACTTTGTTCATTTGTTTTTTTTTTTTCGCGCGAGAATACAAAGTCACGTATTTCTACGGACTTTTTCACGATACACCCCTCTTCCTCCCCTCCCCCAGGCGCACTTCCTCTCTCTCTCTTCGTTCATTAAACTTTCGACATAGTTTCTAACGCGAATGAAAACTGGTACGAGAACGAAAGCAAAACAAAAAAAAAAAAAGTAACTAAGTTTACAATGTAATAAAGAAAAAAATAAAATAAAATAACGATAATAATAGTAATAAAAATATAATAATAATAAAAAAGAAAATCGCAGTTTTAGGCAAGAGAAAAAGAAACGGGGTTTACGAAGTAATAAAAAAAAAAAAAAAAAAAAGGCAAAAATAAATTAGTTAATAAAAATAAAAAACAAGAAAATCTTCGCAGTTTTAAGCAAGAAAAAAAGAAACGGGGTTTGCGAAGTAATAATAATAATGAAAAGAAAAAAAAAAATAAATAAATAAATAAAAAAATAAGAATAAAAAACAAGAAAATCCTTGCAGTTTTAGGATTCTACAAGGGATTGGTAAGTACAGAAGTCGAGGAAGATTATTCACCGTCGCGGCAAGGTATCAACAAGGTTGAACGTACGAGCAAGCTCCAAAAGGAAAATGAAAACGAATTGGTACGCGGTAAGATCGATGGTAGGGACGAATACGCCGGTAGGGTTGTCTCCAATAACGATATCAGGGACATCGAGGAGGCGAAAATTCGTATACGGGAGCTCGAAGGTAAATTACGTCATCTCGAGGCGAAAATCGAGAATCGGGTGCCGAAGGATTTTCCAACGGTTAAGTTCCTCAATTATAAAAATCGCAAGAGGATATTGGTCACCGGTGGTGCCGGTTTCGTTGGTTCCCACTTGGTCGATCGTTTGATGCTGGCCGGTCACGAGGTCATAGTTGTAGATAATTTTTTTACCGGACGTAAGAGAAACGTCGAGCATTGGGTAGGCCATGAGAATTTCGAATTGGTACATCACGACATCGTAAGGCCATTGTATTTGGAAGTTGACGAGATCTATCATCTGGCTAGTCCAGCCAGTCCGCCACATTACATGTTGAATCCCGTTAAAACGATTAAAACTAATACCCTTGGTACTATAAATATGTTAGGTACGTATGTGTCTGTGTGTGTGTGTGTGTGTGTGTATGTATGTATTTATCTGTCGCGTTTTATTTAGTTATTTCTTTATTTTATTTTTTATTTTTTTTTTTTATTTAATTTAATTCTTTTTTTTATTTTTATTTTTATTTCTTTTTTCAAACGGGTCTTGTTACGAGTAGAGATTATTGACGATAGAATATACAATATAATATGATCTTTGAAAGAAAAAAAAAAAAATTTACAGGACTCGCCAAGCGAGTTGGCGCACGTGTATTAATTGCCAGTACGTCCGAAGTTTATGGGGATCCTAACGAGCATCCCCAGACGGAGACTTACTGGGGTCACGTTAATCCTATCGGTAGGTTTCTCTTTATTATTATTTATTATTATTATTATTATTATTATTATTATTATTACTATTATTATTGTAATTAATTTAATGAGAGATATCGGAAATGAACGTTCAATATTACGTGAAAAAACGTAATTTCTCGTACGATTTGGTACGCTTTCTTATTTCGGTTATTTTTTTTCTTTTTATCCTTTTATGTAACACACATATATATCCCCAATTTAGGTCCAAGAGCGTGCTATGACGAGGGGAAAAGAGTCGCTGAAACTTTAAGTTACGCCTACATGAGACAGGAAGGTGTGTCGGTACGAGTAGCAAGAATTTTTAATACATTCGGACCGAGAATGCACATGAACGATGGACGGGTCGTATCGAATTTTATTCTCCAGGCTTTGCAAAACGACTCGATCACCATTTATGGTAATGGAAAGCAAACAAGGTCTTTTCAGTATGTCACGGATTTGGTGGATGGATTGGTTGCCTTGATGGGATCTAATTACACGTTGCCCGTAAATATCGGCAATCCGGTTGAACACACCATCGAAGGTAAAGGGAAAAAAGCTTTGTAAATTATTTTACAAAAAAAAAAAAAAAAACAACAAAACAAAAGAAAATGGAAAAAAGAAATACAATGAAGATTAACGAGACCTTTTTTTTTGTTCTCTTTCTTTCCGAATTGCTTACAGAATTCGCATTTATTATAAAGGATTTGGTTGGTGGTACTAGTAAAATAGTTGAACTTGCCGCGGTAGAAGACGATCCGCAAAGAAGGAGGCCGGATATTAGCAGAGCAAAAAAGTATTTGAATTGGCAACCGAAAGTTCCTTTGGCCGAAGGTTTGAAGAAGACTATCATGTATTTTGCGAAAGAATTGCAAAGAACAATGCACTCGCAAAAGGATAGTATTAAACAATCGTCGTATAAAAATGATCACGATATAATAGATCATCTCTGAGAAGTGTATGGATTAGTAGTTACGTTCGTAAAAAAAAAAAAAAAAAAAAAAAAAAAAAAAAAACTACATATTTAAAAAGTGACAGAAGAAGATGTCGTCACTGAGCCATGGACCACTATGTGCCAAAAGATTTCCCCGTCCAATTCTGGATTCTACGAAAATTTAGAAATTAATTGACACACGGAATTACGACTAATTAGAGATGAAATCTTGTCGAGATGGAATTGCGGCTTTTAATGCGATGATAGAATAAAATCTATTAAGATTTAATTAATATTATTTTGTAGCTCCGACGAAATATTCATTGTCTTTCCATTTTTGTTTGTTTGTTATTTATTAGTGCAAATAATAATGAAAAGATATATATATATATATAAATGCCTACTCTTGGATTAGCCAAGATGATTGAATTTTCTCTCTGTGTCGTTCTCTCTCTTCTATGATTAACTAACTTAAATACATATTTACATTTCGTACGTGTTTATTGTGTTCTTCGACGTCAATAATACGCAACAACGCTTAAAATTAAATGCTACACAATATTAGTAGTCCCATCGATTTTCTTGGGATATATACATACATACATATTATATATAATATATATATAATATTATAATATATATATATATATTATATTATATATATATATATTATAATATATATATATATATATATATATATATATATATATAATACATATAATTTTAACGATATAACAATCGCAATGAATTATCATGTGATAAATAATACACGAACTGCTTATTTCACTTATCTATTGATCAAATAGATAAGTATATTGTGTGCATTAGATTGATAACACCTGAATTCTTTTTCCTTCATCGTTATAAAAATAAGATCGCGCGAAAGTAATTTTTCTAATTAACGTTATAATCCTCCTATCGTGTGATACACACGATATTATACGTAAATACATACGTAAATACATATATGTATATACGTTTATGTGTAAAATAAATCAAAATTTGAAGTACCTTCCGAGAGAGATGCTAATGTCTCGTTGAAAAATCATACAAGTAATATTTACTTTCACCAGACATTAACGTCTTCGACGATGTTACTCCGGGTATTGATTTTTACGATTATAAACGGAGAGACTGTAATGCAACGGCGTAAAGGAAAATCGGGAAAGTAATTTTATACGTTTAAGCGTAATTGTACACTAAAGACAAGTGTGTGTGTGATCTGTAAGAAAAAAAGAAAAAAAAATTAAAAAAAAAAAAAAAAAAAAAAAAAACATTTCCTCGTTTGCCGTCACCGATATATATATATATTGCGACATAATTTATTGTTATAACATTAACAACGTATAAAAAAAAAAAAGATAAAATAACAAAAAAAGTGTGTAAAGTAGTTAAAATGAAATTAATTTATTGTTTTTATATATTGTATCGTCGAACTCGTAGGTATATGCAATTATCGTGAACTTGTATATTTCTAATAATGCTAACACTTACGTCTAAATATTATCGACTAACTAGACTAATAACAAAGAATTTGTATGTACAGTTATTCGAAAGATCATAATTGCGTTATCGTGTCAATTTTACGCGCTTAATGATTGTTCCCTCGTTTTTCTTTATTTTTTTTTTCTATATACATACACACGTTTATAAATTATACGAGTATATTCTAATGAGAAAAAAAAAATTATATTATAATATATCCAAGGTGTGACTAGTCTTCGTAAAAAATAAATCAAATATTTCAAAGATCTTTATAAATCGTTGTAAATACTGTTTCCATTTTTTTTTTATTCCTCTTTCCTTTATTTACTTGCATTCGTAAATTATAATACTTAAAAAAAAAAAAAAAAAAAATGGCAGACCCGAGATCGATTCTTCTAAATACCAATTAGTCCTTAGTCAATTTTCCTGAACTTGTAGTTAAATGATTTTCAAAAAGAAAGAAAAGAAGGAACGAGAAAGAAAGAAAGAAAGGAAGAAAGAAAGGAATCAGTCCCGAAAAAGAAAAAGAAAAGAAAGAGAGCCAAAAAAAAAAAATAGCAATCGATTATCACGAAACATCTTCGTAGAAACAGCCTTGGCCCACCTAGAAACTTTTGGCCCACCCTGTTGTATCACTCGATCGAACGATATCGTGATAACCATTGTTTTACTTCGTACCTAATGAACACGATGATTGTCGCGGTTTACGCTCGTTATCTTATATATCAAAGAGAGAAAGACGAACAGACAGATAGTCAGGCAGGCAGACAGATAGATAAATAGATAGATAGAGATAGAGATAGAGATAAATAGATAGAGAGAGAGAAATCTTTTACGTTTCATAGACTCGAGAGCATATGCATACTTACTTACACAAATGCATGCGTACATACGGACACGTCTTGCTATGAGGAATATCCGGAGACTTCCCTTACGCAACGTGTCTCAGATTATTTTTGTTCTCTATCTCTGTCTCTCTCTCTCTCTCTCTCTCTCTCTCTTTGTCCGTCTCTCTCTTTCTCTCTGTATCTCTTGGTTGAAGCTGATCAGACTAGATAATATTATAATTCCGTCGTGGACAACGAGCACGTAGATATCTCATGATACGGATTTCAGGACGAGCTTGTGAAGAATCGTTCGTAACCGTTTAGATCGCATTTGAAGGGCCCGATTGAACGTAATGGGTGACGCGTGGGCTCTCACTGACAGGGCGCGCGTGGTCGTCCTGTCTCGTAAGAAAGAGAGGACTATATGCAGAAGGTAACTTGTGCGACGAGGAAAACGATAGAGATAAGAGAAAAGAGAGAGAGAGAGAGAGAGAGAGAGAGAGATAGATGGAAGAACGAGACGATGCGATTCTTAACGATAATCATCGCATCCGGGATATGTATCACAACTACTCTCGAACGAATACCAAAATGTACGAAAGGTGAAGATTATGAAATATTTCGAGTCGACGCATAATTGACCACGAGAGAACCGTTTTTTTTTTTTAACTTTATTCTTTTTTTTTATTTATTCATTTATTTATCTTTTTTTTTTTTTTTGTCAATCCTAAAACCATACCCAAGTTTTAATCCTCCATATAACGTCGCGTTGTAGATATATTCCAAACAGTTACATAATCATAATATATCCGTATTCTTAAAATTTTATCCCGTATGGTTTCTCACGATCAACGACATTTCTTCAATCGTTAACGCATACACTTAAGGTTGATATTTACCGAGAATAATTATAAGTTATATTGTAAATTATCTAAATGATTTTTTTTCTTACTTTTTTTTTTTTTTTTTTTTTTCTTTTTTTTTATTATTATTATTCAGACACGACAGAAAATTCGATTGCGAGACGATTAATGAGATTTATTGTTATGGATAATATTGTTTGCCGAGCAAATTTTCACATTCGAGATCGATGAAGCTATCCTCGGATAAAATTGCCTCGTATCATAGCAAATTATCGATTCAATGTATTTATTTAAATATCCATCGAGGGAACTTCCTGTTTGCTAATGGGTGAAACGGTCGATCGAGACGTCATCGTGTAATAACACTTTGCTATCTACTTGCCGGTGGTCCAACGGCGTGTGATTCGATCTCTCTTACCTCCGACTGAGACATCGGATATTCAGGTAACGTAAGTTTAGCTCGAATGAAAGGAAAAAAAAAAAAAATAAATAAAAAATAAAAAAAGCAAAAAAAAAAGGAAAGAAAAAAAAGTTAACGCGAAGTTTATCGTCGTCATTTATATATTACATGTATAAATATATATATATATATATATATATATATATACACACACACACATATACACATGGGAGAAACATAAGTAGACCTATATTTTCTAAGATCGACATTTTTCCACGACGTCTAAATATTGTTACGTTCGAAGAAAATTGATTAGAATCGGCGCGTTGTTTCGCAACGGAAAATAACATATCAGATATAGATTTACGTATTTAAATACCCGTAAAATTAATTTCTTAGAGGAAAAAAACGGACGGTGTATTTATTACCTAGAGCCGTTATTAAAAAAAAGATGTGTCTCATCATAGTAAATCGGTTATGGGATATCGGCGCATTGCGGTATTTCTTTTCAGTAGAAAATTTACATTATAGATTCAACATGTCCGTTACGTGCAGGTGTCCATCTCCGCTTTTGTGCTTCCATTATGCATAATGCAGCGTAGCTTCTTTCTCTCTCTCTCTCTTTCTCTCTCTCACTCTCTCTTGTTGGCGCTGCACCGTCGTGTCACGGATTCGAAGAGGGTCGGACTACTCTACTCGACATACATTCCCATACATGACGTTTTATACCTATATATCCTCCCTTTTTTTGTATTTTATACGTCTACCGTGTTGATCCGTTAGGAGGATGAGAGCAAATAAAAAAAGAAAAAGAAAAAAAGAAGGAACGAAATTCTCGACGAATTAAAATCGATCTTCTTTCCTATTTCCTTTTTCTTTTCTTTTTTTTCTTTTTTCTTTTTTTTGTTTTTTTTTTTTGCATGTCATTTGCATTAAAAAAGCGCGACGACGTTCAATATTATTCTCCCCCCTTTAGGGACGCATCGCAAAGGTCCCATTGTAATTTAAATCCAATGATAATATTTGACGAACGTTTAATAATAATTATTAACGTAGCAATTGTGCGGTGGTACTATACGATGACGTTCGAGTGATCGTCGTCGGGACTCTTATATTCACTTCCAACCACTTCTACGAGCCTACCGCGATGGCGCGCTGATAATTAAAGTCCCCTTGATCACGCGTAAGTCCTCCTAACGCGTTGCGCTCTCAAATATGTATAATAACGATGCTTAGGATACATTTTCGTCGGGAGGAGATAATTACACGGCAACGATCGTTCCAAGCCAAGCGGTTACGTTCATCAATTCGTGTTCACGACGTTTACCACGTTTTTATCGTTCCAAAACGAGCATAACCATGTTTAATGCGGGGGGAGGGGTGAAAAAAGAGGAGAGAGAGAGAGAGAGAGAGAGAGCACGAACGTTTAAGACTTACGAAGGTATTCTCTCTTCCGATGAAAATAATCTCATCGATTGTGCGACGAAAGGGATTATCGAACCGCTAGAGGAAATGGAAAAAATCGACGTGGAAAGGGAAGTGTTGGTTCGGCGTTTGATATCAGTTCAAATCACCATCTTCCTAGCGCGAGTTATAAATATAAACGGATTAAAAATAGCCAATAAAGGAGAGACACTAACGGTAAGTGGAGAAGGGAAGCTACGTGGTCGCATTGTGACGAGGAGGAGACGCTACTCAAACGTAGGTATAGTGTCGTAGTCGACTACTCTTGCTCGTTGGGACGAGTAGAAAAAAAAAGGAAGAAGAAAAAAAAAAAATAAAAAACAAACAAACAACGAAGAAGTGCCGTCGCGACGCCACGAAAACGTTCCACTCAAATTGTCGTGCGCCATCTCCCCGTTCCCCTCACCGCCCTTCTACCCCCGCCAAACACCCACCCATCCCATCCCTACTCTAATTGGCTATTTTCAACGATTTTTCAACAGCGAACAAATTAGCCACATTCGTACTTAACGGTCTCTCCTCCAACCTCGTGTAATAATTCACCGTGTTCTAATGGTCTCACCTAACGGACCACACTACCTTGCCTATCGACGAGGAAAAAAAAAAGAACGGTCGAACGTATGTACGGGGCCTTATAAATATTTTCAAAGCGCGTTATCGATGGGTACCCGCTCGATATTATTCTTTTTACGAGAATCGAGAGAGTATACAACGTGTAAGAGATTTGTAAACCTTTAAGACGATCCTTCTCGAAACTTTGACGATGCTTCGATAATATACCAGCTAAACGGATAGATTTAATAATCCGTTCTATATATATATATATATAAAAAAAAAAAAGAAAGAGAAATAAAAAAAAAATTAATAATTAATAATATAATAATAAATAATAAACTGGTTTTTGGATGAAAAAAGAGAAGAATGTTAACTAGTTTGATCAACTTTATATGAACTCGATCGAAGGGATCAACGAAGAGGGATACCAAAGTTTACGATTATTCTTGACCAAGGTAACTTTCTTCGAGATTGAGTTTGCAAAAGGCTGTTAACTCATATCATCCGGTCGAGGAACGAACGGCACGACCACGACCACCCGAGTTAATCTCGGCAGTATAGCAAATATCAAAACGTTATCGGTCGACGTCCATTCCTTAGAGCTAAGTTCCAAGTAAACCCGGCAAACGTTTCACGTATTCCACTATACGACGTTCATATAAGTAAGCTCCGAACGTGGGGATTAGTTATGCATGCGGGTTGAGTAAGACAGCAGCTAAGATGACGCAGGAAAGTGCTCGAGAGAGCGCGAACGCACTTAAAAAAAGTTCGAACAAGTGGCAAGAAGAAGAAGAAGAAAAAGGAGAAGTAGAAGCAGAAGAAGAAGAAGAAAAAGAAGAAGAAAAAGGAGAAGAAGAAGAAGAAGGAGAAGAAGAAGAAGGAGAAGAAGAGGTCTTCCAAGGTTTCCTTCTCACGAGAGAAGAGAGAACACGCGAGGAAGACCTGCAGAAAAGGGAGATCGGGTCTGCGAGTAAAAATGTGCAAAACTACCTCGGCGGTGTCCACTCGAACGGTTTACCACCTCTTCTCCTTTCAAATGGGACGACGATCCACAAACATATCTCCTCCATTGTGATCCACGATGAATATATATCCCTCTCGCCATTTCTATCGCACGTCTGCGAGAGAATGATCGAAACTTTCTTACCTCGATTGTTGACTCACGACGACGCGTTTTATCTGTAAAATCACGATAACCTTTTATGTTTATTTGAAATATACCAACTTGCAGATATGCATATATATGTGTGTGTGTGTGTGTGTTGTGAGTAGATAATACTTTCACGTATCCTTCGTAATATCGAATTCTTTTTCAAGCTCGTAATTTTGATGACATTGAAAGTTATCTGTTTTTCTTTCGTGTATGCGTGCGTGCGTGCGTGCGTGTGTGTGGATAATAAAGTAATCTAAAAAGAAAAAAAAAAAAAAAAACAAAATAAAGAAAGAGTAGAATGAAAATAAATCTTTACTCGTTTCTTATCGTGTACCCGAGTGTAATATTTATCTCGTAATCGTTCGGATTAATGCGATATTTTCAAGATATTAAAAATCTCTAGTCGCTTATTTGTTTGATAATATAATCCAATAAAAAGTAACGTAGACACATACGCACAAACACATATATAAATACGTCTTTGGTATCGTTCCGTGTGTTCAGTCCTTAAAACGTTTTATTGATAAGACTATTAAATTCTTATTACCGCACACGTTTACTTTCAACGATCGTTTAAGAAACGACAAAGGCTCTCGTAAAGATCTAACTCTCGTATACGGTGAACTCACGAACGTACGAACGATAATACCAGTAATATTCGAGAAGTATAGTACAGGTGTGGTAATTCGCTCGACCAGGTGAGGGTGTAACGATAGGATAAACGTGTATGTAGCGTCAACTTAATATTTTGCTAATAAAATATCCTTTACATATATATATATATATATGTACGGATGTGTATGCATGTACGTATATACTATCGAAACACCCGGTGTAGGATATGTACGAGCGTTTTATAGGCAACGCGAGCATTACGATCCCGACCAATACTAATTTTCGTAAAAGCTTTACGTCCACATATTCGAGCTCGATGTACCCGATATTATTATCGTGCAATGACCTGCCTACCGTACGAACCGACGGACGAACCATCAACTTGCGATTTTATAACAACGATCACGAATACTTTTTCTCTTTGTTTTCATCGTGTATATATATATGTGTGTGTGTGTGTGTGTGTGTGTGTGTGTGCATACGTATTTAGTATACTCATATCTATACAAACGATACTTTACATCAAAATATTAAATCACGTTGATCGTCTCAATTTCTATTTCGATTTGAATTTTGTCGCGCGATGTTATGAACTTGCTGAAATCTAACTTTGACCGTTCGTACCGATAAGTATAACAAAACAAACGTCGTAACGATCGTAGTGATTAATTATATTTTTGTTTCTGAAAAAAAAAAAGATCGATCGCGCATAAATTTATATTACGATTTGAATTCCTTTTCTGCGCGTTTTTATTAACGCAACCTTTAATTCGTGTTCTGATAAGTATGTTATAAAATAAATATGTAACGCGTGTGTTAATCCGTCGCATTCATGTTTTCGAAAAAAAAAAGGAAAAGAAAAAACAAATATTCACGATCGCATGTAATTTATATTGCGATTTGAATTTCGTGCGATGTTCTAACCTAACCTTAGATCGTTACATTAATAATAAGTCCAATAAATTCAATATATGATAGCTCCACTTTCTCTTTCTCTCTCTCTCTCGTTTTCACCGAATTAACTATTAATGTTATTCATTTTTTTTTTAAGGAAAATGAAAAAAAAAATTCAGATAATAAAATTCGATCTGTCATCGATCTGTCATCGATTTGTGATCGAAATTAATTCGACAGTTAGTACGTCGAATTCCACCCTCCCCCCCATCTCCCCCTAACCACCCATGTATCGTATACATTTCCTAAAGACGTCATCGTTATCATAATCCCAAGTGAAAACAAACGACGACGAGTTTATTGGGGTTCGTTTCTAGTGAAACGATTCCGTCACGAGATAAGATTTTATATGGATCTAAAATTGTTCTCACGTAGAGGGAGATCTCATTTTCTCTTTTCTCTTTATATATATATATATATACTCGTGTGTATGTATGTATATGTATGTACGTATGTGTGTGAAAAAGAAACACTAAGAATTATTATCTGCTAGCATAGAGACATGCTGATGTTGCAGCGTCTGAGAATAATAATAAGAAGAAGAGAGAAAAAGAAAAAATAATAATAATAATTATAATAATAATAATAATAATAATAATATTAAGAAGAACAGAACGACAAACGCTTATCATGGATAAGATCGATCGATCGTTATCATTTACCTTATTCATTCTCGTTTCTCAGTAGAAACGAGGAAGAAGAAGAAGAAGAATAATAATAATAAAGAAGAATAAACGTCATTAGCGAAAAATACATCTTGTCATCTTGTCAATGGTGACCGCCATTTTGAAATCTTTTTTATATACGCCAACACACACACACACATGCGTGCACACGTACACACGTACATAGATACTTAATGCATATGCGTTGACCGTGAAGCGATTACTTAATGCTTGGGACAATTAACCTCACTTCTTATACATAGCGTACGTATGTATATATGTATGTATGTATATAGAAAACCGATGATTTATCGAGACACGCGGAAATTTATATCGAACCTTGCGCGTTTCGAGAGAAAGAAAAAAAAGGAAGAAAAAGAGAGAGAGAGAGAGAGATAAATAAATATACATATACAACGGATTTGAGAAAGATAGAGAAAATTAAAAAATTAACAAAATTCGATATAATACGTTCGAACGAAAAAGAAAAAAAAAAAAATAGAAACCTTTCGGTATCTACTCGTGTCTTCTGACATGAAGGAGTTAAAAAGAGACGAAGAAAAAAAAGAAGCAATAAAATAAAAGACGAAAAAAAGAGAAGGAAAGAGCGTTCGTTTTTCGTCATATGTAAGGGTTCGAAAAAACAGTTGGGTCGAGAGTAGTGTACTTACCAGTGGATCGACGAGGCCCTAGATGAAACGAAGAAGATGAAGAGTAGGAAGAAGAAGAAGAAGAAGAAGAAGAAGAAGAAGACGAAGAGGAGGATGAAGAAGAAGAAGGAAAAAGGACGGGGTGGATGGTGGTGCGTGGAGGATGGTTAAAAGACTCGAAAGAGGAGACAGATGCACTTGGCACTCTCGGACGTGCAGCAGTACGTCTCGGCTGACCAGCGTAGTCGTGTCGTACGGCGCTGCCAGCGATAGGAGCAGCTGTTTCCAGGCTGGAGCGCTTTCAAACTCGGTTCAGTCTCGCTGCGACCGCCGGTGCGGTCGGATCGTCGCATTTACGTATCTTACGTTTTACGACGGTCTTCTTCCTCTTCTTCTTCTCTTTCTTCTTTCTTCTTCTTTCTCCTTCTCCTTCTCCTTCTCGTGATTTCTTCTCTAACTCGTTAACCTGAATATATATATATATATATACGTATGTATGTATGCATATATAGGAACAACGTGTTAGTCACTGTTTACCTCTTTCTCGCGTACAATCCGCAAAATTAACTTTCTCGAGTTAATTAACGAATTTGTAAATTCGTTCTCTCTCTCTCTCTCTCTCTCTCTCTCTCTCTCTCTCTCTATCTTTATTTTGTCGTATAAATTTTTGTTTTCTTTGCCTCCATCTTTATTTCCATCCTTTAATATTTTCCTCGTCCTTTTTTTTCTTCTTTCTCTTTCCCTCGTGTATAAATCATCGTCGTCGTCGTCGTCATCGTCATCGTCATCATCATCATCATCATCGTAGTCGTAAGGTTGGCTCCATTTAATCGGCAAAGAGAGCGCGCAGAGACGAAGATCCATCGTCGAAGACTACTAGGAGAGATCGAGATAGGTATTTTCACGGGGGAAGACAGATTTTTTTGAAGCAAATAGTAGAAGAAGAAGAAGAAGAAGAAGAAGAAGAAAGAGAACAGAAGAAGAAGAGAAGAGAAGAGAAGAGGGGAAAAAAGAAAGGGGAGGACAATTCGTCGAATACTCCGGTCGAAGGTAAGGCGAGTAGTCGTATCTTCTTCGTTTTCGCGCGCCAAATACGACGTTATCGTATTTTTAGGTTAGTCCCTCGCGATACGACGACCTTTTTTCTGTTTTGTCGACTCGATAAACTCTCTCAACGCACTTGTTGTAAACCGTGCACCGGTGAACTCCGCGCGCGATTCATTTCGATTGTTTCTTGTTTTTTTTTTTTCTTTCTTTCTTTAGAAGGAAAGAAGAAAGAAAAGAAAACAAAAAAAAAACCGTCGACGCACGTAACAGACACAATTCGTAAACGCGTTTTTTCTTTTCTTTTCTTTTTTTTTTTTTTTTTTTTTTTTTTTTTTAAACGACCCGGTGCAATCGCCGCACCGTTCGTTCAGGACACACGTGAAAGGACAAGTTTTTTTCTTTTTATTTATTTTGTTTTTATTTTGTTTAACCTCCCAAATGGCGCGAATAAAAAAGATCCACGAGAGAACTTTCTTTTTCGTCGGACGTGTAAGTAAGCGTGCAAGTAAGTAAGCAAGCAAGTAAATAAGTAAGTAAGTAAGTAAGTAAGTAAGTAAGTACATAACACACACATATATACATACCCTCGCGCGTCCTGTGTGTGTGTGTGTGTGTGTGTGTGTGGGGCGATCTTTACGTCGAGAACGGTAAGATTTGGTTTGCTCGAGTAATCGTAAACCGTCGGAAGATAAATGATCCGGTGTCAAAACCGCGATATAGGTGCTTTTACCTCGCGAACGTGTATGAAGTTGGTTTCTCTGGGACGAAAAGATAAGAGGAAGAAGGAAAAAAAAAAAAAGAAAGAAAATTTTAAGAAGTATATATTATTATTCGAAAAGGTTTCGCATCACGCGAATCAACCATTTTTATTTGAATTATTCGTATCTTTTTCTTATTTATTTGTTCATTCATTCATTCATTCGTTCGTTCATTCATTTATTTATTTATAGGTCCGTCGTTCCTGTAAAAATAAAAATTTCACTTTCGCACGATTTACACTGATCGCTTATTCTCGATCGTTGCCATGAATACGTGCATAACCTGCGTAACATAAATCGAGAATAAAATCGAGAGTAATTTTGTTCGACCGATTCTCGTGCTAAATAGAAAGAAAGAAAGAGAATAGAGAGAGAGAGAGAGAGAGAGGGAGAGAGAGAGAGAGAGATATCTAAATAGATAGATAGAGATAGAGATAGATACTGTCATGGCGTCGAAGTTTTTTTATAGAACGCTTCTCGTTGCTGCTTCTCCGTTTTCTCTGAGTTTTTTTTCCTCCTTCTCCTTCTCCTTCTTCTTCTTCCTTTTTCTTCTCTCTTTTCTTCTGCTCCTTTTTCTTCCCTTCACTCCCTCTCTTTTTTATTTTTTTTTTATTATTTTTTATTTTTTTTTTTTTATTTTTTTTTCCTCCCTTTTTTCTCGTTATGTTTTCACAAGGAACTAAGTATGAGAGGAGGGGGGGGGGGGTGGAGGAGGGAGGAGAGCGAAGAGAGGGAGGGAGAAGACGCGTGCGAGAAGAGCCTTCGATCGTTGAAACGACAGGTGACAAAGGCAACGAGACCCCATGCTCTTCTATGTAGGTACGTACGTACGTACTTGTATAGAACCAGTGAGAGAGATAGATAGATGGATAGATAGATATATAGATAGGTAGATAGAGTGAGACAGAGAGAGAGAGAGAGAGAGAGAGAGAGAGAGAGAGAGAGAGAGAGAGAGAGAGAGAGAGAGAGAGAGAGAGAGAGAGAGAGAGAGAACAGGCTCGAAAGAGAGCGTGCGTGGTATTGACACTTGTCATTCGACGACGGCCAGCCACCGTTGCTTTTCTCTCTCTCTCTCTCTCTCTATCTCTCTCTCTCTATCTATCTATCTGTCTCTCTCTCTCTCTCTCTCTCTCTCTCTCTCTCTCTCTCTCTACGTTTTATCTTCCACGCTCTTTTACGTTGGCAGAATAGCTTTTTAAATCTACTCCCTCCCCACTCGCGTTTTCTCGCTCATACGTATTTACGTACGTACATACGTACAATACATACATATATATATATATACATCATACATACATACATATAACATCACGCACGCGAATCCGTCTCGCGTTTTGCTTTCATTCGTAAAACGCGACGAGTGTACCCCATCGTCCGTTTTTCTCCCCCTCCCTCTTTTCCCTCTTTCTTCCTTTCTTTATTTATTTATTTTCTTTCTTTCTTCCTTTCTTTCATTCTTTCTTTCTTTCCTTTTTTTTGTTATTTATTCGCGAGGGAGGGAGCATTCAAATTACCACCACGTGTCGCTACCACCGAAAAAAATCCAACAACCACCTCTCTTCGTCTCACCTCACCTCACCTCACCTCACCTCACCTCACCTCACCTCACTCCCCACCCCACCTCATCTCATTTCACCTCAACTCGCTTCCCCTCACCTCGCTTCTCCTCACTACAAACTCCCACTCTTTTTCTTCTCCTTTTTTTTTTTTATCTTTCTCTCTAACGAACCTAATTGAAAAGTATCATCCTTCTCATCCTCCTCCTCTTGCTTCCGTTCATTGAAACCTCCGTCCTGGATTTATTCGTTATTTTCTAACGACGATACATTAATCTCTCCGAGGAGTTATATTGAAAGTAAAAGTAAAGAAAAATTGAGGAGGAGCTATAATATATATCGAAGGTAAAAGAAGAACAAAAGGAAAAAGGGAAAGAAAGAAAGGATAAAATTGAAGGAAGAAATGATGGTTGTAGACACAAATTTGAGAATTTATCGGCGCAAAATTGATAAAACCTCTTTAAACGGAAGTTCGTTATATCATGTTTATCTACGTGTATGTCTTATTTGTTGTAATACGTATCTATGCATACATACATATACATATACATATACATATACATATACATATACATATACATATACATATACATATACATATATATGTAGATAATAATTACAGTATAATATAAATCATAGTATAAGTTCCACATTATACGGTATATTCATTTGTGAACGAAAGAGAGAAAGAAACAGGTTATACTAAAAAATTAATTAAAAAGTAACGTGAAGGCTAACATAGAAATGATCGGTAATGACACGTATTACGATTTAAACGATCAATCACTTTTCTAATACGTCAGAGTCAAAAGTCGCTTTAACCGAAAGAAAAAAAAGTATACATATATACACGCGTACACGCGCACGCGTATTTAAAAAAAAATAAAAAGAAGGGAGTGGAAGAAGACCAAACACGTGATGTACTTTTAACGAGTACGATCTATCTATCGTCGTCCCTTGGATCAAGATGTCTGATTGAGTTTAATACGCAATACGTTATCTATTTTCTTCGATTAATCACCATCAATCTCACGCGCAGACTTTGTTTCATTTCTCTTTTATATACTTACGCACGAAAGTACACGCACGAGTACATAAAAACACTTACGCACGCACACACGCACGCACACACGCACGCACGCACGCACGTACGTACATTCATTCATACGTACGTACTCCTTATAATCGATCGATCGATCTTGAATAATCGAGTTCTCGTGCGATTTCAATTACTCCCTCCCCCCCTCTCTCTCATTTTCTTTCGCATTACGATTAATATTAATCTCGTGCGTGTATCAATCGCATAGCGCGATACAATAATAACGTAGCGTGTATAATATATCCGCATCGTGCCAATAAACAAACTGTTAGTTTTCTTTAAACGAAGCACGTTTGTCAATGCAAATCTTTCGGTCGATCGATCGATCGATCGATCGATTGATCGATCGTTGTCATCGTCGTATTATCAAACGCAAACATCCTTTCATCTTTCTCTATCTCTCTCTCTCTCTCCTTTTGCTAGGGGAAAAGAAAGAACGAAAGAGAAGAAGTGGGTGTTTGGGGGTGGTGGCAGGGGGCGATAGAAGAAGGAGGGGGAGGAGGGGGATAGAGGGGGGGGTGGGGGCGGAAGGAAAATAACAAACACGAAGAGAGAACTCGTCTTTTAACGCTTCTTTAAACTCGTAGTCGTCGTCGTCTTCTTTCGTTCAAGAAGACGAACAAATTGTTTACTCTACTGCGTCGTTAAGATTGCCGAAGGTAAAGTGGACTTAACAAAAGGAATGAAAGAGATGAAGGAGGAGGAGGAGGAGGAGGAGGAGGAGGAGGAGGAGGAGGAAGAAGTCGGCCGACCCGTGTTTAAGATAAAACGCTTGCCGCGGAGAATCGTTTGAAAGCAGAAAATCTCGGAAGTTTCGAACGGAAGATAAATTTCGTGGCTTACGAAGGGATGAGAGGTAGGGTGAGTTGGTGGGAGGGAGGGAGGGATCGAGGAGGGGCCTGTGTACTTATTTGTCGCTTATTTTCGCTAAGAGTACAGGACGACGACGACGACGCCGAAGACGACGCCGATGATGACGACGACGAAAGCGCCGTTAAGTGCTGAATCTTGTTTTAAACGAAATTTCGCTTACACGCGCTCTAACGCTTTTCGAAAACCCTTCGGTCGTATTGGTTTACCCAGTAATCTGAGATTTTTTTTTCTCCCACCACCCCAGATTATAGGGAACATTTAATCGTATTTATCTCTATGAGTCGTATTTCTTTTCTTTTATTTTTTTTTATTTTTGTGTTTCTTTCTTCTTCTTTTTTTTTTTTGTTTTTTTTTTTTTTTTTTTTTAAATATCGGAACGCGCAAGAAACATTTACAAGTGAGATAGACGGACGAATATATATACAGATACAGAAACAATTATTATTATCATTATTATTATTATCATCATCATCATTATTATTATTATTATTATTATTATTATTATTATAATTTTAATTGTTATTATATATCTTCGAGATATAATCTCGAAGATATATAATAGGTCGGTTTAAAATCGGTTTAAAATCGGTTTAAAATATTTGGAAAAAAATAGATATCCCTTATATAATTCGATATTATGTATGTATGTATGTGTGTATGTATTCATTGTACTCGCAGGGGATATAACGATCTTTTTTCCCTATAGGAAACATTATTAAAAATCGCATTTAATTGGATAAATTCTTTGATCCCAATAAGATCTCTCTCTCTCTCTCTCTTTCTCTCCCGTCATTGGACGTTTGATCATAATTAAGATACGTTTGAATTGTTCGTATTATTAAATCATAGGGAACTCATGTCGGTCAGCTTTATCGTATTTCATTACGTAACATTCAAATTCTTTTCGCATTTGGATTTTACTTTTATCAGATATAAATTCCTATGATCTTATAAAAGGTTCGTTAAACTCGTAAAATGATCCCGCGATTAGCGAACCATTTGCCGGATATCTTATTGGTTACGTTCGCCTTTCGTCGAATTTATTGAGCTTGTATCGAAAATACAAAAAAAGGAAAAAAAAAAAAAGAAAAAAAAAGAAGAAGAAGAGGACAGAAGGAAAGAAAGAAAAAACAAAAAAAGGAAGTTAATTAAATGAGATAAGACAAGATTTCTCAGTATGTTTCGAAGCAATGACATTAAAATAAAAAAAAAAAAAAAAAAAAAAATAAAAAGAAGAAGAAGAAGAAGAAGACGAAGAAAAAGGAAACAGGAATGTGACGATATTCGATAACGAATTTACTCAACAACTCGGCGTTCGATTTTCGTTGAACCGTAACTCACGAATATATATCCCTATGTGTGTGTGTGCGTGTGTGTGTGTATATATATATACACACGCGCATAAACACACATATATAAAATAAATATATATTTATATATAAGAAATTTATTCGAACGCACGTTGGTAAAGTACTTGCGTATTTAAAGAGAAAAAAAGGAAAAGTAAAAAGAGAAAAAGAAAACCAGAACGATTGGACGCGGGAACCGCGCGAATACTCGGAGAATACGCGATAAACGCAAATTTCAAATGCGTCTCTTTCAGCGCGTTGGCACCATAAGATTTACGTTCTTGCGGAAAACGGAGGAACGTTTAAAAGCAATTTATATCCGCGTTCGAGCGAATCGAGATAAATACAAATATGCCGTAGATTTTCTGACGATCGAAAAAGGCGAGTGGAGAGAGAGAGAGAGAGAGAGAGAGAGAGAGAGAGAGAGAGAGAGAGAGAGAGAGAGAGAGAGAGAGAGAGGGTGGTGCGAAGGGGATGGGCGGTAGCGAAGAGGGGATAACGGGGAGTGGAAGTTGGTAGGAGGGAGGAGGGAGGAGGCAGGAGAGGAGGGGTTATGGAACACGCGCTCACTTCTCGCGAATACTCGAAGCTTTAGTATTGAAAATACTAAATCCAAGTTTAAAAGGTCCGCAAAAGCACGCTGCGGACAAAGGAGCGAGAATAATTTATCGCGCGTGCTTTCAACCGTGTGCCATATTCTCTCTCTCTCTCTCTCTCTCTCTCTCTCTCTCTCTCCCTCTTTTTCTCTTTCTCTCCCTTTAACTATCTATCTATC
Source organism: Dolichovespula sylvestris (assembly GCA_918808275.2). Classification (NCBI taxonomy): domain Eukaryota; kingdom Metazoa; phylum Arthropoda; class Insecta; order Hymenoptera; family Vespidae; genus Dolichovespula; species Dolichovespula sylvestris. The sequence goes on from OU964966.1 coordinate 8,235,628, forward strand.
TATCTATCTATCTCTTTTCTCGCAGTAACCCCTCTCGTAGAATTTCGTTTCCGTCGATGCATTAGTCGAGCAAACACTATTTCTCTTCTCCTCTTCTTCCGTCGAAGAATAGCGCAGCCGTTCAGATTTTCTTCCGAAACGTTTTACCAATTTTTATTTTTCTTCTTCTTCTTCTTCTTCTTTTTCTACTTTATTTTTTTTCTCTCTCTTTTTTCTTTCTTTCTTTTTTTTTTTTTTTATGAAATTACACTCACGAGAAAAACAAGTGCGTGCGTTTAAGTCGCACGCCTATTTGTCGTACAATTTATATTCGAGTTTATTTCTCTCTCTCTCTCTCTCTCTCTCTCTCTCTCTCTCTCTCTCTCTCTCTCTCTCTCCTTTTTTTTTCTTTCTTCTTTTAACGGCGTTATTCCGTCGTTCGTTGAAGAGATACGCAACGAATTTAATATCCTTTATGATACATTTAGATTTTTAACTCCCTTTTAGTTTATGATTTGATTTATTTAAAATCGGTAAAATCGTTCGGGGTATCTCTTCAATGATAAATAATCTTCTCTCTCTCTCTCTCTCTCTCTCTCTTTTCTTCTCTCTTTCCTAACGACGTCGATAACATTCGCAGATAAAAACATTCCGTAGAAATTAGTCGTGTCGATTTCTCGCTGATCGTAGCAAATTTTTGGCAACTTACGACTACAATTTGCGAGTCCCGTTCGTCGCTGGCCAAGAGTCGTTAAAAAAAAAAAAAAAAAAAAAAAAAAAAAAAAAAGAGAGAAAAAAAAAACAAAAAATAAAGAAGTAAAAAGAGAAAAAGAAGACAGAATTTATTTGTTTTCGTTCCTTTTTTTCCTTTTTATTTTTTTTCTTTCTTAATCTACGATCAACCTCAATTTTTTCATACATTTTTCGTCGATACAATCGGAAGAGAAAGACCGGCCATGGGAATAATAATTTGTGAAATAATATGTAAATCGATCGGATCTCCGCTCTCTCTCTCTCTCTCTCTCTCTCTCTCTCTCTCTTTCCACCTCCTCTTCTTCTCTCCATAAAACCCCCCTGCCGACACCCCTACCCTCTCAACCCTCCTATCCCTTTTGGTTCGAACAAACGTTTTTGCCGTTTCGATGGCAAAGGTGTTAAATTCCATTGGACGATTCCCATGACTCTCTCTCTCTCTCTCTCTCTCTCTCTCTCTCTCTCTCTCTCTCTCTCTCTCTCACTCTCTCTCTCTATAAGTCGAGTTTAGACCGCCCATGGCGAAGCCATTGTAACTGCCGTCAGTCCGATATCCATACGGTCGCTTTCACAGCTCCACATCTCACCTTTCCCTTCTTCTTCTTCTTCTTCTTCTTCTTCTTCTCATTTTTTTGCTCTCTTTCATTCTCTCTCTCTCTCTCTTTCTCTATCTCTATCTCTGAAATATCTTTTTTTCTTATCTCCCTTAGCGTCGATCCGACGAGTAACGTTCCATGAAATTTCACAAGGACTTCAACTTCATCGTACTTTTCTCCGGTCCACCCCTCCCCCCTTCTGACCACCTCCCCAGCCCCCCTCCCTCAAAAAAGTACAAGAACCAATTTTCAATCGATCTCTTTAATGCAATTAATTTATCGATCCGTCGATCCATATAGAAGGTAGATCAATTTTTTTGCACGTTAGGACGAACGATGTCATAGTGATCGACGCCGATATAATTGACGACGAACAATAATGACACGATGATTGGTGCTCGACGTTTCGGATCAGAGAAAAAAAAAATTCTTTTTCTTCTTCTTCTTCTTCTTCCTTCTCTTCCTTTTCTTCTATGTCTCTATAGAAAAAAATCTCTATCACCTGCCATTGTATATCTCGAAAGAAAGAGAGAGAGAGAGAGAGAGAGAGAGAGAGAGAGAGAGAGAGAGAAAGTGTGTCCACTTAAGAAAATCGACAGTTTAATGGAGCTTTAACGTCTGAACTTTGGTGGAGATAATCGAATTGTTAGGATTTAATCGCCTCTTTCGGATATGGAATTAAGAGGATGCCCCGTCCCCGCCCTCTTGTCACCTGCCATACCATTATAAAGTCGACTTGAAGCTAATCCTCGCTCGTTAATCATCGACCTTTTCTTTCTTCTTCTTCTTCTTCTTCTTCTTCTTCATTTTCTTTTTCGTTTTAATTTTTTTTTAATTTAATTTAATTTAATTTATTTCTTTTTTTTTGTTTTGTTTTGTAATTTTCGCGTACCTCCATCTTTTTATTCGTACAACGTGCGAAAGCTTTATCACGTGACCATCACAATTGTTTATCAATTTTCGTTAGGCGAATGCGATTGATCGATCGATAAAATGAAATATATGTATTTTTTTTTGTTTGCCTCTCTCTCTCTCTCTCTCTCTCTCTCTCTCTCATGAGAGAATAGAATTCAATTTAAACACGTATTTACGTATATCGTATATATTTCGACACGTCGATTGTATTTTTGAAATATACAACGAACTACAATCATAGTGATAATTTACCGTAATATCCTTGAAGGACGGAATTTCGACGATTATCGCTATTATTCGTTAATCACGTCGATTTGGTCGAGTTATTCGATTTTAATCGGTCGTTCGTAAAATGAAATTCTTTCTTTTTCTTCTTCTTCTTCCATCCTTTCCTTTTCTTTCACATGAGAACAGAATTTAATTACACACATATATATATATAGACGAACACACACGCACACGCATACATATTTATATATTTATATATTTATATATTTATATATTTATATATTTATATATTCGTTGTTAGCTGATGTCACTGATGTTTTTCTTTTTGTTTTTTCTTTTTTTTTTTTTTTTTTTTTTGAAAGAGATAACGAACTACTCCCACTATAGAGCTAATTTTCATAACACCTTTGCAAAGCGGAAGTTGCGAAGGCTCTTGGAACTTATCCAAGCATTCTTTCTCTCTCTCTCTCTGTATCTATCTATCTATCTCTCTCTCTCTCTCTCTCACACACACACACACATACCTTTCTTATCTCGTACGTTGCATTTACTTGGTAATTACCCGAAGTCATTACGACGTCGGCCGTCGCCTATCGAGATTTTTCATCCCTTTTTCTTTAGGATCGTCGACCCCCTTGCACGCTCTTCTTTTCCATCTTTCTCTTTTTCTTTTCATTTCTTTCTTTTTTTTCTTCTCACGACCCAAAACTCATACTCTTAGTAGTAGTAGGCGACCAGGAAGGAGAGGGTGTTACTTCTGAAAGAAAAAAACAAAAAACCCGAACTTTTAGAGGGTGGCAGCTGGCAGGTGTCGAAGTTAACCGGGGTAAAGGAGGAGGAGGAGGAGGAGGAAGAGATGGGGGTTGGAGTTGAATCCAGAGGTGGAGGTGGAGGCGGAGGAAAGAAACAAAAAATAGCGAAGGAAAGGAAAAAGAGGAAGAGGAAAAAAAAATTCGAAGTCGTTAGGTCTCTCGACCAACAAACGTCGACGTCGGTTCGCTATAATATTTTGGCGTGCACTTGACTTCGCCATAACTCCTTCACTTCCCACCTCCCTCCTCCTTTCTTCTTTCACTTTTTCTCTCTCTCTCTCTCTCTCTTTCTTTCGCTTCTTTTGGCCACTTTTTTCACATTCGTAGTATAAACGTCGCGATGCCTTTCTTAAAACGTCATCACCTTGAAATAACGACGTACGAAAATTGAAAGAATTAACTTTATCCATCCCTTCGTCCTCCATTCCTAATCTAATATCGGACTTTGAAAATGACGCATCCACACGTAGTCCCTCGCTTCTTGTTAATTTTCTTTTTTTTATTTATTATATCTCTAATCTAATCTTACGATCTTTAGCTCGCTCAAATCGGAACGGTCTCAGGGCGAATATCGAGCGACGTCACTTAAAAATCTTTTTTCTTCTTCTTCTTCTTCTTCTTCTTCCTCTTCTTCTACTTCTACTTCTACTTCTTTTTCACATCTCGAGGAGACTCGCGACTTCAAACAAATTGCATTTTCTTTCTGTACGATGCAGCGGCAACGAGAAGACGTTCACCACGTTTAAATCTAGTATATTCATTTAGCTATTCGTTTATCTCGTTGTCTTCCTTTTTTATTTCTCTCTCTCTCTCTCTCTCTCTCTCTCTTTTCCTTTTTTTTTACATTTTGGATAAATTCGACAAGTTTTCCAGGAATATGATCGTTATCGAAATGAAATATAATGCGACACCGATACGTCTCTATGAAATAATAACGTATCGTTATCATTATCATCATCATCATCATCATCATCATCATCATTATTATTATTATTATTATTATTATTATTATTATTATTATTATTAATAATAATAACCTTTTTACTCTTTTCATAGATCGATAGAATTTCGAATGGTAATATCCAGACGCATAAACTTTCCTTTTGATTTTCTAATGACAGGTTTATTCTCGTATATACAATGCTTGTCGGAAGATGGAAAAGAGAAATTCCAAGGAAACACGTTCAAAGGATCTAACAGTTCTTCTTTCATTCTCTCTCTCTCTCTCTCTTTCTCGAAAAGAGCTATTGTTAAATGGACGACGTTCTCTCGTCAAGTTTGTCAGTAGAATTTCGTACTTGGTTGGACGAGCAGCATAACTTACACCTGAATGAATGAAGGAGCATCTGTGCGATGGAGGAGACAGAGAGAGACAGAGAGAGAGAGAGAGAGAGAGAGAGAGAGAGAGAGAGAGAGAGAGAGAGAGAGAGAGAGAGATCTTCGTTCCATCCTCTCTTCCAGGTAGGACGATGACCATATGGCGAACTATTTCGGATCTATGGGGGTTTTGGGATCATCAACATCATCTTCTTCTTCCTTTGGACCACCTCCAAACGAAAGCTATCGCAAGTTTTATACGCGAACATTTTTTTATTCTTTCTCACTTTTACTTTTCTTTTTTTCTTTTTTTATCTTTTTCCCCATCCCCCTATCCTCCCACCTATCTCCACCCGATTACCAAGATAGCGACCGATCTCGTTCTTTTCTTTTAGTCTCTTTTTTTCTTCCATTTCTTCTTCTTCTTCTTCTTCTTTTATTTTCTTTCTTTCTTTCTTTCTTTTGTACGTCGCGTCTCGAGATTGTTTCACTGACTGAATTTGGAGTAATTCTTTAGGAACGGGGGATCCGGTTAGTAAGGAGGAGCCAAGTACGCTAACTTTTCAAGTACGCTCGTAAAGTTTTAATTAATACGGTGCTACGAAGTACTGCCGTGGCTGTAGTCGCGAGTCTCTCTCTCTCTCTCTCTCTCTCTCTCTCTCTCTCCCTTTCTAGCTCTTAAGAATAGGTAAGAAAAAAAAGTAACGCCCGGGTACATCGCAGACGCGTGACTTTTCGAGTGGAAAGTCTTATCGACGAATTTACGAAGCTTTCTTCGTCCCTTTTCTGTTTTGTTTTATCTTTTTTACCCCCACCCCCCCCCACCCTCCACCCTCCATCAGTCCGGGCCATCTTTCCTTCTCTTTTCTTTTTCGTTCGTTCGTTCTTCTTCTTCTTCTTCTTCTTTCCTGTCCCCCTCCCTTGTCCTTATATTATTAGACTACGAGAAAAGTTATTCGTAACATCGAATAACGCGCGATCCCTTCAACGATCCTCGATCGTGCATCCGTAACTTATTATAATTATTATCGTAGTCATTGATTCCAGTCAAAGTTTGATCGTAGCCAACAGTTCGTTCGTACTGTAACGGACGAAAAAGATCGGGTTAGAAATTCTTTTTGTTTTTTTTTTTTTTTTTTTTTTTTTGTCGTTTTTATCTTGTTTCATTTTCATTTCATTTTATTTTTCATCCCTCCACGATCGATCCTTCCTACCCATTAATTTATTTTCATTCCCATCGATTAGCGCGAATCATTCGAACGTTACTTTTCGAACGCTCGTAAAAATCCTCTTGAAAACGTCCTTTTCCTTTTTTTTTTTTTTTTTTTTTTTTTTAATTTACCCGATTACTTAATTACATACCGGAAGGAAAATTTATCCATTCATCTATTATAGAAGTCTTTCGTTTTTGCAATAAGTTTCGTATGAAAGTAAATCAAGAGAGAGAGAGAGAGAGAGAGAGAGAGAGAAGTTGAAAACAAAAAAGAAAAGTGAGAGAGGTGGAAAAAGATTCGAGAGAGAAACGTTCGAGTTTTCGTATTAAAAAGATCGAGGCTATTTGTTTCGAAATCATATCGGACGCAATCAGGAAGTATTATCGGGACATCGCGCGCAGCGATAGATCTTCTCCGTTTGGTAGGAGAATAATCCCTTATAACGACATTAGATATACGTTTATGTGTGCGTGCGTATGTCGCTCTGACTCAGAAGCTTTGTAATGCTTACCCCTCTTTTTAAAGAGCAATATACGATTCCCTTCCCCGCAGGCGATAAACTCCACTTCGTGTCTAATCACATCTATTTCCCCCCCCCCCCTCTCTCTCTCTCTCTTTTTGTCTGTATATATATATATATATTTGTGCTTTCTTTTTCATTAGAATCGACATAGAGAACTTTCAGTACAGTACTATCCGCTATCATTACCTTTCCACTATTACTACTACTACTACTACTACTACTACTACTATTGCCATAACTATTACTGTTAATATTAATGTTACTACTACTATTATTACCAGCACGTCGTATAAAACGTTATCTCTCCGCATTACATGTTCCAAATGCAAATGTACGAAGATAGATATATTACCTCTTCCTTTTTATTCACATTCATATTCTTCGTATAACGTTCGAAAGTTAACACCGAGATGAGAGATAAATCTTTTTCTACTACCGAGTTTCCTATGCGGTACAAAATTACATTTCATTTCATTTCATCTCGTTCCCTTTCTTTTTCCAACCTCCTCCCGCCCCTCCACTTCGATCCTTTCGCTCAAAAATTTTTCTTTTTCCTTTTTATCTCCTTTTCTCGTCTGTTTCTCTCTCTCTCTCTCTCTCTCTCTCTCTCTCTCTCTTCTTTTTTTTCTTTCTTTATTTTCGTTTTTTTCGCAGTACACTCGCGGGACAACCGAATCGAATGGCCAGCTAGTTTGTAACGTAATTTATCATTGATTAGAAATATCAATGATAATCCTATTTATTACTTCGTCAAGAGAGCACAGGCAAGTTTCATTTGCCTCTCTCTCTCTCTCTCTTTCTTTATTTCTATCTCTCTCTTTCTCTTTTTCTCTCTATCTCTCTCTTTCTATCTATGTGTGTATACTTAGGCTAATGTTCGTAATCGCGTATTAGCATAACGCGCTCCGTTAATACAGATTTATTGCTTAATGCTCAAGAAAGGATATCACCACTTGAAATGCCGGACACGTACAGCTTAAAGTAAGTATCTTTTCAACATACTCCTGGCCGTTGGTCCGTGTATATAAGTGGACCTTCATCGTTAGCCAATGTTGGTAAAGCGATCGTGGCACACCATAAGTGCATATATAAGAGAAAAAGATAATATAGAGTGGCAAGCACTCTTATACACACACATATATATATATATGTATATAGCTTACCTTAATGATAACGAAAGAATGTTAAGTTTCATTAGTAGAACTTTTAAAAGCATTATTATTATCATTGTTGTTGTTGTTGTTGTTATTATTATTATTATTATTATTATTATTATTATTATTATCATTATTATTATTATTATTATTATTATTATTAATATACTTCTTCGTTCCATTAAGAATTGCTAAGCTTTCTACTTTGACGTTAAACTATCTATGCTCGTTAATTCCCATACTTTATTGCTTACGTACGCTTATCAGAGCATTGATAATCTATAATCTATATAAACCAAGTATTCTACGCTAAGAGTACACACGTCAAGGATATTGGCATGATCCGGGATCAATGTTCTCTCAAAGTGAATCATCCCTTCTTCGTTAGAGATCATAAATCTTGTTAAACTTTTTCCTTTTTTTTTTTTTCTACTTTACACACGCACGCACACACCTACACACACACACACACACACACACACACACATGTTTCCATTAGGAATATAAGAAAGTACCCATATCATCGAACATTTTATAATCGAATAATCGCAAATGTAATATCGATCGGAACTACCACGATGGATGAAGAAGAAAAAAAAAACAAAAAAAAAAAAAAAAGAAAGCAAGAATTTTCAAAATCGTTTTTCTCCGATATTTTTTAAGCCGCGGTCGAAATCACTTAATCATTATCTATCATTAATTATTTGCACTTCGAGTGTGGACGCGTGAGTCAGCGTATATAACCTACCGCCGTTGCTCGGTCGGGGCTGGGTGGAATGGGTGGACACGGGGGGAGGGGGAGGGGCAGAAGGAGGGAAATATAATTACATTGGCCGTTTCGTTTCTCGTACGAATATCGATCGCATTTCCTTTTAGGTTGAACGAAACCAACAACCCAACTTCTTATTGTCGATGATTTATTTGTTTTATAGACAAGCGATAGCCTTTAGTGGGCGTTATCGTAGCAATTAATAAATTATGATATAATACCTACCTTATATATCCAACTGTTATCTGCGTGCATGTATATATATATATATATATATATATTCTCTGTGCGTATATAATTCGATGACGATGTACGATCTTTCATCGGGAGTAATAACGATCTTAATTATATTAACGTGTACTATTGGTACGATAGTACTTACACACACACACACACACACACACACACATATATATATATATATATATATATAAAAGTTGAGACATCAAACCATGACTGTATAATAATAACAACCATAATAATAATAATCGTATTAATGCGTAAATATTAACGATAACGCCGTAAATACGACAACGTGCGATTTTAATAACAACGTTACCAACGACAAACATACAGATCCTGTAAAAATTTAACAATCTAATCTAAACGTATGTCCACGCAAACCCACAAACCGAACTATGGTAGTATATAACTACGCCGAGGTAATAACACTTTGTTCCGTGCTAGCGTATATAATGTCAGTCGGAATTGATTTATGTTAACATGTCGGCGATTAAAGGCTACGAGAAATTGCGATCGAACTGCTACGTATATAACTCAATATATATATATATATATATATATATATATATATATATATGTATGTGTACGTACGTACGTACGTACGTATGTATGTATATTCATAATTAAATATATTTACCGTAAATAATTTATTAAGTTCGTGTCGTCGTTTGCATTTCCATTTCGCGAGTTCGTAAGATACATTTCATTTTCTTCCTCTATATTTTATTTTCTCTCTCTCTCTCTCTCTCTCTCTCTCTCTCTCTATAGTTTCGTTCGTTGCAAATTTGTATCTATTTCCTTTTCTGCCTTTTGTTTTATTTTTTTTTCTCTTCCCCTTTAGAACAGAATAGAGTCTTAACGAGTTAGATTTCGTTGGACGAACGTTAAAGACGAACACGAAGAAGACTCAAATCCGCTCTATTATTTATCCAAGCATTTCTATTTATTTCACGTATCGTCGAAAATCCTTTATCTTTTTCTTTTTTTTTTTTTTTTTTTTTCATACGACTTAATCATTCACCGTGATTCATCCACGTCCCGAACGTAATAAATCACTTTCTTTCTCTCTCTCTCTCTCTCTTTCTCTCTCTGTGTATGTGTGTTTCGCGTGTACGGTAGCCACCTATTCGCGCTCAATTAAATTTAAATTAATGCGTTTTACGTGTAGAGCAAGTAGAACTTTCTCTCTCTCTCTCTCTCTCTCTCTCTCTCTCTCTCTCTCTCTCTCTCTCTCTCTCTCTCTCTCTCTCTCTCTCTCTCTCTCTCTCTCTCGTCGATAGACCTTGGAACGACGACACGAGCGTCGTCGGGTATCACACTTACGCCATTCTTTTCGCGACGAAAAGTTTCGATTGATTATTATTATTATTATTATTATTATTATTATTATTATTATTATTATTATTATTATTAATTTTCTTCTTTTTCTTGTTTCTTTTATCCGCGAAAAACTCGTCCCTTCGTCCGGAGATTGAATTTCGATCGAGAATATTGTTTTTCTCTTTCTAAACGACGCATTAAGGTGTTACACGTATCATTTTTGCACGCTCATTTACTTAGCCGCTAACTATAATATTTAACAAATATATATATATATATATCATTCGGTACCTATACGATAAACACGCTACGGATAACTCATTATCGCGTGAGTTCAACGTTAATACTAGTTGAAGTCTCTACGGGGATCTATAGCATGTAATAGAGAGAGAGAGAGAGAGAGAGAGAGAGAAGGTGGGGTGGGTGGTTGTGAGGGGAGGCTTGGAAAGCGGGGAAGGAAACATAGTGGTTGGGCAATCATCCAATTCTCCTAACGGCGACCGTGAAGCTTTAAAAGTGTTAAGAGTAATATAACGATACTTTTGCCTCTCGCTACGAGCTCGCCCGGCTCTTTGGAGACCGAAATATCTGCATATGCCCGGTCATTAACTTCCTTGTCGTAACTTTTGTCGACGGGCTAAATGCTTCCTAGATTCCTTCTATTTCTTTCTAACGTCGGAACATAATATAAAAAAAAAATTTTTTTTTCTTTCATACATATATATATATATATATATATATATATATAAAAGTTTCGATCGATTATTATTATTTTTTTTTTTATTAATCGACGACGCATACCCAATTCATTATTATTATTATTATTATTATTATTATTATTATTATTAATTTTCTTTTCTTTTTCTTTTATCCGCGAGAAACTCGTCCCTTCGCCCGGATATTGAATTTCGATCGAGAATTTCCTTCTCTCTCTCTCTCTCTCTCTCTCTATCTAAGCGTTTCGAAGAAGATTCTCTAAGGACAGTGACAACCAACGAGACATCATAACGAACAGAAGTTAATTTATACAAAAAAAAAAAAAAAGATTTCGAAAGTGATATTTAAAGGACAACTCGAAAGGACAACAGGAAAATTCGATTACGTAACATTGCCTAATATTTTGATCAGCTTTCTTTCTTTTTTCTTTCTTTCTTTCCCTTTGAGCCTTGTATAATTTTTAAAATCCGTATAAAAAGAAAAGAAAAAAAAAAAAACAAGGATAAGTCCTTTCTAATCCAGTCTTCCAAGTCCTATCATCTATCGGCTATATCCTCTAGTCCTTTCTAAGAATTTCTGAGGTCTCGAGGAAGGGGTAACGATCGATCATTAAAAAATCGTTTGGTAACGCTTTCGACTCGAGTTCACTCGTTTAACTTCGTAACGACGAAAACGTGTATCCCTCTTAATCGTATATTTCGATTAACTTCGAATGAGCATACCGAAAGATCAAATATTTTGATATGGATTTATTAAAGAAATGTACTATTATCTATTCGAATGATAAGTGTTCACATGGTAAAAGGATTTTACGTATCTTAAAGATCATATCTCGATATATATATATATATATATATATATATATATATATATATATATATGTACGTATATCGTAAAGTAACCACATATATATTTGCAGTATGGTACGCGTGTACAAAGGTATATATGGGACAAGCCCCCCCATAAAGATTGATCTCGGTTGGAAACAATCGTTCGATATATCGCCGATTCGGATCCGTCAAACAAGCTATCTGGTCGATAAAATGGTATTACCACGGGCACGCATGCGAACGTAATATCTTCCTATACAACGTTTTAGTCCTCTCTCTCTCTCTCTCTCTCTCTTTCTCTCTCTACCTCCTGCTCTCTTCCCAGATATAGCTATGGAAGCTCGTATTTCGTTTTAGAACGTACGATAGATGATAGTATATGTGTACGTCTAATACGAGAAAGTTTATGCCAATACACGTTTACAATGAGTTGTTCTGCCAAACGATGGAAAAAGTTCGTCAATTTTGACCTCGCATACATCTCGTCGAATTAGATTTCTAACTGGCTTGTTCCTCTTTCGTTTTCTTTTTTTTTTTTTTTCGAATTACGAATAAGCGTCGTGAGTTTGCCGTACCGTTAATGATCGTTCTTACGGAACCCGAGTTAATTGATCTCTTGATTTTCTATCGAAAAGAGAGAGAGAAAGAGAGAGAGAGAGAGAGAGAGAGAGAGAGAGAGAGAGAGAGAGAAATATGTATATAGATGGATGGATAGATTAGAAGGAGTAAGAGGAAGATAGATAGATAGATAGATAGAGAGGGAGAGAGAGAGAGAGATTGTTGTTCCCAAATGAATATACGTTCGATACCAACATGGTTTCGCTTTCCTTCCGATCGACTTGACAAATCGTGAACGTTAACGTTTAGCTGGCCCTCTAAACGTACTCGCTTAGGTCGATCGAGTAGGTCGATTAATTGGAAAATGTCGGTTGATTATACCGTTCCTACTAATTGAGAATCGTGTCGACGTTAATCAGAGCCGGAGCTCTCGGCGACTTGACAAACTCACACACACGCACACATCGGAAGAGTTCAATTCGATCGACGAGGGAAGAAGAAATTTGAAGTTCGATAAAATGTTAAACGTACGGTTTACGCGAAGGAAATTCTACGAACTCTTGTCCTTCATCGCGTTCTCGATTCGATCAAGATCGATTCGATCGAAACAATTCGATTAATCGATCGAAACGAAATTCCCTTCGATTTCTCTCTTCTTTCTTTCTTTCTTTCTTTCTACTTCTTCTTCTTCTTGTTTTTTTATTCGTTCATTCATTTATTTATTTATTTATTTATTTATTTATTTATTTCTTGTTCACAAACTTTGAGAAGAGAATAACGCGTACATAATTTATGTAAAAAAGTGTTCACGAAACGAAATACGTCTCGTCTTCTAATCCACCGGTCTAATCTCATTATAAGGAAAGATATCGTTTTACGTCATCTGCAAGAATAAGAAGAAGAAGAAAGCGAAGAAGAAGAAGAAGAAGAAGAAAAAAATAAATAAATCGCGAGCCGATCCCTCCACGATGGAAGGAGGAGGAATTTTATAAATCCTTTATCTCGAATTACTCACCCGTTCGTTGACTCGATTAAACGCGCTTTATAAATACCGATTATAATCGTCGATCAACGTTTCTCCTTTTCCTTCCTTTTCCCCTGCCCCATCTTTTTTTCCTTTCCTTCTTTTCTTCTCTTTTTCTTTTTCAAGTGTGTAGATCAAACGGATCGCTGGAATTTGTTAAGATAATAATTTCTTCTGGGTTATGTGTATACCGTTAATTGGATAATTCGTTTATATCTTAAGAGAGAGAGAGAGAGAGAGAGAGAGAGAGAGAGAGAGAGAGAGAGAGAGAGAGAGAGAGAGAGAGAGAGAGAGAGAGAAAGAGAGAGAGAGATTTAAATAGGATATAATGTTTAGACCGTTAGATGAAGGAAATTGAAAATTTCCTTGGGATAGTTAATTAGAAAATCTCTCTCTCTCTCTTCATTATATATATATATATATATATATATATATATATATATATATATATATATATGATTATATAGCCGCAACTAATCGTGCATTAAAATTTGAGTAACATTCTTAAGAAATAGAGAAATATATATATATATATATATATATATATATATATATTTCTCTCTAAATAGTTAGATAAAATGAGAGAGAGAGAGAGGAAGAGGAAGAGGAAGAGGAAGAGATAAAGATAGGGGAAGTGGATGAAATATTCGGCTTAGGGTAAGGACGATGCGCGGTGAGAATATTGTTCGGCCATGTGTCGCCGAAATGTGATCAGCTGTTCGAGATGGGAACTAAACACACACGTTACACGCTCGGGATCATCGTGTAGTCGTAAGGCAGCACGTATCGATCGGAACCATCCGTCGCCTAAACGTCGATAGTCTCCCGTTGTGGTCCGTTGAATTTTCGTGGGATGAGTGGGGGGTAGGGTAGAGGGAGTGGTTAATGGTATCGGTAAATCATAATGGGTATCGATATATATATATATATATATATATATATATATATATATTAGACCAAGGAATAATACTCTCGACTTTGGATAGGAAATATTCAAAGACGAATTTAAAAAATAAAAATAAGAAAAAAAATTTCGTGAAAATAGAAAACGTTAAAACTCGCGGACCTGTGTTTTATCTCACGAATGTATTTTCTTATCCTTTTTTCTTTACTTTCTCTCCCTCTCTCTCTCTCTCTCTTCTTCTTCCTCCTCTCCTCTATACATACCCAAAAACATATTTAAAATAACTTCGTATTTGTAAAAACATTCGAAGAAATTCGGGAACGTTTCATTCAGTCGGAGTGTAAATTTTGTATTTCTCGTGTGTATTTATTTTTCATAACAGTACACATTGCTCTCTCTCTCTCTCTCTCTCTCTCTCTCTCTCTCTCTCTCTCTCTCTCTCTCTCTCGGACTAGTTACGAGTAAAGTACATAGAGAAGAAGAAGAAGATGAGGAAAAAGCTCGAAGTACCTTCTCTCTCTCTCTCTCTCTCTCTTTTTTGCACGTTGGAATGTATACATACATACATACATACATACATACATACATACATACATACATACATACATACATACATACATACATACATACATACATACATACATACATACATACATACATACATACATACATACATACATACATACATACAATCATACATAATACATATATACGTATACTTACATACATTTATATACATATATACATACATTCTTGAATATCTTATTCGAAAATTGCACGGCAAACTCGAGTTGAGTTTCCGTCGAGTTTCTCGGACGTAGCGCGAAGGTGCCTGACGTGACCTCTCGCGTGGCCCTGGCAGCCGTACCCTACGCCAGTTTACATCAGTCCACATCGGTTTTACATGACTCACAGACTTTACCTCTCCCTCTCTCCTTTTCTTCGTTCTCCTCTTACTTCTCTCCTCATCCTTCTCCTCCTTTTTCTTCTTCAGTTCTACTACACACACACACAATCACACAATCACACACACAATCTCACACACAATCTCTCTCTCTCACACACACACACACACACACACACACACACACACACACACACACACACACACACCGAAAAGCTTTCGCACGAGCCACGATCGTTCTGGCCAATCAAACGAAATTATTTTTTCCTTCCTTGTTTCTTCTCTTCATGTCGTTTATAATTCTCCCTTATCCCTCCTCTCTCTCTCTCTCTGTATGATTCAGCATTTCCTGAAATAATAGGTGTATCTTTATTTGACCTTTACACCCTCCCTTCCCCCCCCTCTCTCTCTCTCTACTCTCCCTCTATCCTTAATACCCCTTCAACCCCTCCCCACCCTTACGCTCCGTCCAACGCCTCTTAACTCTTATGACGCTAACATCGAGAGAATAAATACTACGCGAATGGACCAACGACGCGAAAGTGAAATAAAAAAAAGTAAAAAGATTAAACGCCAACGAAATCGAGTAATAATCGAAGAATCGAACGAGACGACGACGACGAGAAATCGATAGTTTCGTTCGTGAAGGATAAGAGGAGGTTTTACCATCACCACCGAATCCATCCCTCATATCCCACCCCATAACCCATGAAATTTTGTATCTTTCGCAAGAGATCAGACGATTTGATGATCTCCCTCTTGGCCTCCCCTCTCTCCTCTTCTTTCTTTTCTATCGCCTTTCGTTCATTTTGTTTCTCTATTTTTTTTTCCTCTTCTTTTCCTTCGTATTTTTTTTTTTTTCGTTCCTTATCCTTCCTCCTTACAGGATCGATAATGGAGAAAATAAAGAGGAGATAGATTTGCGTTCGTTTTAGAGGACTCGTTCGGGATAGACGGATAATTTGAACTTCAATAATTACGGATAATTATTATACGCGATTAGAGAGAGAGAGAGAGAGAGAGAGAAATTAGATTAGATTAGATTAGATTTGCAGATACTTGTACATGTAGACTACTAATGGGTTGAAACTCTAAAAGAACTTGTTTTAGATTGTTATTATCATTAGCACGAAATAGATAGATAGAAATATATATATATATATATAGAGAGAGGGAGAGAGAGAGAGAAAGTTAGAGTAGAAGAGGGAAAAAGAGAGGGCAGAGAGTTTATTAATATTTGTAGTGCTGAGAACGCGTATGTATACAAACACAATATATATATATATATATATATATATATATATATATATATATGTATGTATGTATATGTATTTGTGTGTGTGTGCATATTTATGTTTGTACCTAACGTAACGTATGTACAGGAGAGTAAACATGTTTTTGACTGAATGGTGAAGTTACAAAAAAGAAAAGAAGAAGAAGAAGAAGAAGAAGAAGAAGAAGTAAAAGACAGAGTAGCGCGTAAATCAATGCACGTGAACGAAGAGAAGGTTGGTTGAATGAACGCGAGGAGGGAGAAGATTTTGAGGAAGTATGAAGTATATACATATATGTATGTATGTATGTATGTACGTATACAGGGTTGGTGATGAGGGGGGAAAAGACGAAAGAGGAGAGCACCGTGAGCTTTTTAAACGAGTCTTAATTATTCGCCCGTGGCGTAGAAAAGAGAAAGGATGAAATTTTCGGTGCTCGTTTATTCCACCTGAAAGAGAAGAAGAGAGAGAGAGAGAGAGAGAGAGAGAGAGAGAGAGAGAGAGAGAGAGAGAGAACAAACGAACGAAAGTGAAAAAGGAACGTTACGGGTGAGAAGTTGCGAGTACTTGAGTGCCCTCGTTTCAACTGTGACACGACGAGAGAAGAAGAGAGTAATAGAGAGAGAGGGGGGGGGCAGGAGGAGGTACAACGAGCTTTACTCCGTAAATCTTTTAACGAGACTTTCCTCTCCGACCGTGAAAACGGACCGGCTAACGAAGTTGAACTACTAGCTAGCGAAGTCAATAGAACCTGATGACGATAAACTTTTCTATCGAAAATGCATTTTTCCTTTTTGTTTTTTTTTTTTTTTTTTTTTGGGAAAGGTTTCTATCTTTCTTTCTGTTTGTTTATTTTTCCTGTTTGTTTTTTACTTTTCTTCTTTTTTCTTGTCTCCAATAATAATGATGATGATGATGATGATGATGATGATGATGATGATCCTATTTGTATAACGATTTTAATCGCGAGTTTTGTATATTAATATTTGTATTAGAAATATTACAAGGTTGTATATTATGACCTAGATATATTAGTGTTAACCTTATATACACATACACACACACACACACACACATATATATATACATATTTATACATATAAAATATATTTGTTAGACGATATATTTTACATTGCATTATATAATATCTTTTTTTAACCGAGTATCCTACTTCCTCAGAATTTGATTAACGGATTGATAATTATTATCAATATCGCAAGGATTGTGAATTTTTATAGGAACGTTAAACTTAAAAGGAAAAAAAATAAATAAATAAAAAACAAAAGAGAAAAAGAAAGAAAACACGAAAAATAACATTGGCTTCGTAAATATTCCTTTTGAAGTTTTACGACGCGTTGTTGATATTCGTAAAGAGAAGACTAAAGAGAAGAGAAGAGAAGAGAAAATTTTAGTCGGAAGGGGCGTCAGAAAGTCGTTGAAAAGATAAGTCGATCAGAGAGAGAGAGAGAGAGAGAGAGAGAGAGGGTCTTCGGAGAACGTAGAACCGAGCCAAGGTCTTCCGGATGATTTTTATCCTTACCTACAATTACGAGGGTAAAAGAGAAAGAGAGAAAGAGAGAGAGAGAGTAAGGAATGGTGTGATGTGGCTCCAACGATTCTGGCAGTCCTTGCAAGGTCGCCGACTAAACGCCATTGTGAGAACGGCACACAAGTGAGAAAGAACGACCGAATGCATAGAAATATCTCTTGTCTCGTCTACTTCTCTTCCTATAGATATAGATATCACGTGTTTAGTCTACCGACGCTGACGCCTTACCGTCGCTTATGCCAAAACCATTTATTGTCTTTGAGAGAGAGAGAGAGAGAGAGGGAGGGAGGGAGCAAAAAAAAAAAAAAAGAAGAAAAGAAAAGTTCTGAGGAACGATTTGTCCCATCAATTTGGAACATGTGAGAAAAACTGTGTTCCTGATTTTATATTTAGTTTCTTGTCTTTCCCTTTTTCTTTATATCGTTTTCGTTTTCGTTTTCTTTTTTTTTTTTTTCAAGCGGAAGAAAAAAAAAGAATTAGAAAGGAGAGGGAAGAAAAACGTCCTTAGATTTTTTTCCTTTTGTTCTCGCGCGTTCTCTTCGACATGGTAATAATAAGGATCAGACATATAGGATCGTCGGTAATTTTTTTTTCTTTCTTTTGTATTCTTTCTTCTTTTTGTTTTTGCTTTTTTTTTTTTCTTTTTTTTTCTTTGGATCCAGAATCACGCTCGCGAACGCTATGAAATGGCCGTCTGGTAAGCATATATCAACACGCAATTAAAGAGTAGAGAGGCACCGCGTAATAAATCCTTGCTTCTCTTTCCTTCCTTCTCCCTCCCCACTCCCCCTCTCTCTCTCTCTCTTTCTCTCCTTTCTTCATCCTCCCCCCTTTCTCTCTCTCCCTCCTACAAAAATATTCAAATATCTTCGAAATTGTAATACGACGTGAAAAAGAGCGAACACATTTATCGATCCATGTTTCTTATATTCCGTCCTATACTGTGAATTTCTTTTTTTCTTTATATTTTTCTTTCTTTATTTATTTATTTATTTTTTTTTTTTTTCAAATATATAATAAAGCAGAAGCAAGTACTGAATATCTAGAAGGGAGGGAAAACAAATTCGTTGAAAGTAACGGAGGAGGTGAGGGATTGGTGGATCAACGAAATATCATTTCGTGTCGCGGCCATTGATCATCCTTAGAGCTCTCTCTCTCTCTCTCTCTCTCTCTCATTCTATATCTATCTACCTATCTCTCTCTCTCAGCAGGTACAAGGTATCCAGCGGTGCCTCGGCATATAATGCACGCGACTAATTGCCCGCTCATTTCATTGCGGTTCTCCACGTGGCTCAGAAAAGCATTTCTCCCCACCCCTCCCCCCTCCTCCTCTCCACTCCTTCTTCTTTTTTCCTCCTCCTCCTCCTCCTCCTCCTCCTCTTCTTTTTCCGTAGAAAACGTTTCTACGACTTTCCTTCGTTCGCTCTCGTTTTTGTTTTCTTTCTACCCCTTTTTTAACGACGTTAAATACATTTACGTACCGCGGTAGATATAATAAATCATAAAACGCGGAAGTTTTCTTAAGAATTTTAAGAGAGACGAGAGAGAGAGAGAGAGAGAGAGAGAGAAGTGAAGAGATCTAGAGGGAGATCGGTTTTTTTTTCTCTTTTTCTTTTTTTTTTCTTTTTTTTTTTTTTGAAAAGGTTCCGAGTTTCTAACGGTATTAATTGACTTTAGAAATAGATTAAAAATAATTACGATCGTAAATAAATCTCGGCTATCCGTTTTTCTTTCTTTTTTATTTTTTTTTTTTTTTTAATACATTATGTTTATCGTTTTGTTTGAGGAGGTTTTTTTTACTCTCTTTCTCTCTCTCTCTCTTTCTAATTTTTTTTTCCCCCCCAAGTCGACACAGTCGAGAGGGCAACATGAAGTATCATAAATCTCGTGGTTGCTTATCCAAATGCCATAATATATTCTGAAATGTTAAAAGAGTCGGTCGCCGTTAGGAGGTACGAAAAAAGGAGGGCGTTTTATTTAACTGCAAGCACTGTTATTATTACCAAACTAGTTTTATAAGTAAACCAATAAAGGACGATGATTACGAGGGTCGCGTACGTACCTTCGTCGTTTTGCTTATTTTATCGTTGCATTTGAACGGCTTGTAAGAGGTCTCTCTTCGTCCTTATATACACACATATACATAATCATATACATACATATATATATATATATATATATAATATATAAATATGTATGCATGTATATATATCCTCCCATTCTGGAAACTTTTCTTCGAGATATATATATATATATATATATATATATATATATATATATACACTTTCCTAGATGTTTTCGATTTACATTGCGATAAGGGACTCTAAGTAAAATGGCTTTTTACTTTTTCTTTTTTTTTTCTTCTTGAATTTAATAGGGATTTACGTATAAGGATAACGACGGATGAGAAATCGTTTACGATGGACTCTAGGGACTAAGATAAAAGACAATGAAAAAGAAAGTGTGTGTGTGTGTGTGTGTGTGTGTGTGTATGCGTGCGTTGTGTGTGGTAAGAACAATGCATTCGATCCTATAGACTCGACTCGAGTTTTATGGTGTTCTATAAGCAAGAGTCTAGGATGTCGAATCGCACTTACTATTGTCCATTGTATCACTGATATTTCAAAAGCTTGAATAAACAGAAACGTGCGCGAATAGTTTTTCATTTCTTTTTTTTTTTTTTGTTAAATTTCCAAGAAAATCGTGACAGAATTTTTAACGTACTTTTTTCACATCGTTTTTGTATATATATATATATATATATATATATATATATATATATATATATATATATATATATACACATACACATGTCTCCTTAATATATAATATGCGTATTGCGTAATACTCATACCCTTATCGACGCGTTTACAAAACACATCATGCTTATTCAATATAAAAATAGATTCGATCGAAATAGTAAGTAACGTTATATATATCGTCTATAGAAGCTATGAAATAAATTTTATCGCACACGCAAGTTCTCTCAATAATAATAAAAAAAAAAAAAATAAAAATAATAATAATAATAATAATAATAATAATAATAATAATAATAATAATAAATAATAATAATAATAATAATAAATACAAATATTAATAGTAATAGACTAGTAAATAGTAACAGTGGCAGTTGCCCAGTGAAGGAAAACTTTTGATATGATACGTTAAGACGTGAATTATGCGTTCTCGAGTAACATAGTGAATTTGTTCTCTGAGGTATTGAAACATAGTTACATGTTTTGTATATCGTTAACGGGTATTCTCGATGTGTCGTAAGGCGTCGATACATACGTATACATACATGTGTGTGTGTGTGTGTGTGTGTGTGTGTGTGTGTGTAGTAGGTACGTCGGGAGAATTGAGTTACGTCGTTGACACTCCGCAGGCATACTAGATACGATGGATGAAAAGAGAGAAATAGAATGAAAGACAGAGAAAGACAGAGAGAGAGAGAGAGAGAGAGAGAGAGAGAGAGAGAGAGAGAGAGAGAGAGAAAGATAGATGGCAGATAGAAACATTGGACATAGAAAAAGATAAAATAGTGTATGTTCGTCTATAGTATTCGCGTAGGACGTCTGTGCCGCACATGTGTCGTCACACTATATCTAAGAGAACCTATAAGCTTGTTGATCTCTCTTCGATCCAACGTATCTCTCTCTCTCTCTCTCTCTCTCTCTCTCTCTCTCTCTCTCTCTCTCTCTCTCTCTCTCTCTCTCTGTGATATTCCGACTCGCGTTTTTTTCAAGCGTAAATATTACAAATCAAACGAGAGAATCGAGAGATCATGACAATCCGATATCTCTTACGTCTTATTACTTAATATTCCCCGGCTAATGGTAATAATAATAATAATAATAATAATAATAATAATAATAATAATAATAATAATAATAATAATAATAATAATAATAATAATAATTATAATAATGATAGTAATGGTAATAGTAATAGTAATAAAAATAATCGTGTGAAAAAAAATGAAACCGGTTTTCACATGCGTTGGGGGGAGGGGGGGGGGTTTATACGTTTAAGAGGACTAACGTTCCTCGTAGATCGATTTATCGTATTTTATCGGGGTTTATCGTGAACTTGCCATTGCTCTCTCGTAGACATTTATGTATGTATATATATCGATCGATCGATAAGAAGACGACATCCCGGTGATGATCTAGAAAGGGGGGCGATTATGGAATAATCGTTGAATAGAGGTACGAACGAGATTTCGAGATCTTAGATCGAGATCTAAATCTTATATCTAACGTCGAAATTAATCGGTTTATTTTTTCTAATGCGTAATCGTTTGATCCGTTCTTATGCCGATTGAATAATTCGTAGGTAAGAAAGGATGAGCGCGCACACAAACACACACACACACACACACACACGTGTATATATATATATATATGTGTGTGTGCGTTGAGATTAAAATATACGTATACACGTACAGATGTGTATCGATAAATAATGAGAGTTTATTAATAAGCATTATAAATGCATAATACCGTTCGACTTTAGTTATAACAACGAATGAACGTCTTCGTACGATATGCTCTCTCTCTCTCTCTCTCTCTCTCTCTCATTCTTTCTCTCTCATTCTCTTACGCGCGTGCATAAACGCAATTAGTATACGACAGTAGTCGCGCTGGGTGGCGCCAAGGAATCTTAATTGGATTTCTATATTTTTTTTCCGCCTTCCACCTCCCCCCGCCCCTCACAGATTTTTCTCTCTCCCTTTCTCCGTCTTCTCTCTAACTGATTAAACACCAGGAACGCGCTCGACCGACGCTTTAGCAATTCCGCGAATGTTGCTACCTTGCATGACTTATTCTACATCATTTTTCATCCTTCTCTCTCAATTTCTCTCTCTCTCTCTCTCTCTCTCTCTCTCTCTCTCTCTCTCTCTCTCTTCCTTTCTTTCTTTCTCTCTGTCTTTCTCTATTATTTCTCTGTAGGTACAACGCGTACTCCCCCTTACATATGTACGCTACGAATCGTGACAGTAATTCGATCGTTGCCTGGCTTTAACTGCAGCTCGTGTTCGTTGGATTTTTCTTCAATGGTAAATGTCAATGTCGGAAATACAAAGCTTACGTTTTATTTACAATCTCGTATTTCGTGTCGATCCTTCGTATCTTTCTCTCTCTCTCTCTCTCTCTCTCTCTTTTTCTCTGCGGGTGTGTATATATATATATATATATATGTACACGTGTGTATTTATAATAATAGTAATAATAATAATAATAATAATAAAACAAAAAATACTTGTCCGTCGTAAATCTCGAGACATTAATTTATTACTTCCTTCTTGCGCAAAAGCCTTACGTTATTAAAAAGTTGCATTCCTTTTTTCTTCTATCCTTCCTTTTCTCTTTCTTCCTTTCTTTTTTCTTTTTCTTTTTTTTCTCTTAGTTATATTCTCCTGTTCGTCGTTTATTCCCTTTAAAATTTGCATCGGACCCTATTTTCTTTTTCTTTCTTTCTTTTTTTTCTCGTTTTTTTCTTTTTTTTTTTATGCAATAGAGATTTCCTAGACCATGTATAACGGCAGTAAAAATATATGATATAGTTATTTCGCGAACTATCAGAATTTCAAAGAGTACCCAACGAGGGAACCATGTTTACTCGTTCCAAGTTTTAGAAGAGTGCTCGACATGAAAATATTATCTTTCGAAGGAAAGAGAGAGAGAGAGAGAAAGAGAGAGAGGGTGGGAGGAGGGGGAAAGGAGAGCAAAAGGGAAGATAAAGTCGAAGAAGGACGATGGAGAAGGAACGAAGGGGAGGGCGGCTTCTCAGCGAATGGAGCGGAGAAGGTCCGGATAGTGATTTTCCCACGAGAGAAGGAAACTCCCCCCCCTCCTCCCTCCCTCTCTCTCTCTCTTTCTTTCTTTTTCACTGTCTTTCTCGTTTTCAAGAATTCTCAGCGCCACGAAACGGTCTCTCCTCTGCGCGAATAAGAAATCGCGATGTTGGAAGTCGGGACTGCATTCCGCCTGCAACTGCGACAACTTTTATATCTTATTTCTCTCTCTCTCTCTCTCCCTCTCTCTCTCCCTCTCTCTCTCTCTTTATCTATCTATCTATCTATCTATCTATCTATCTATCTATATATATATATATATCTTTATTTCTCTTTCCGTCGGACACGTGGAAATAATTTTTCCCACGAAGCACGACAAGATTAGAAGATTAAATCGTCGATTATTAAATACCTTCGTCCACTTCTTCAAGTTAATTTGAAATGGATTACGTTTCGTCAATTCGAAATAACAACGCGTCGTCTCGTATTGTACATACATACATACATACATATATACATCGTATTGAATAACGTTTTCTTAATTTATTTACGACTAGCAATAGCCCGTCGTCTCCCGACATATATATACATATTTACGTTATTGCGATATATACGATGGATTTCGATCGTACGAAATTGATCGGCGCATTCTTTCGTCAATAAATTAACATATCGTAACACATTAGGTACGTTATATACTTTCGGTACGTATGTACGTACGTGTTGTTCGTACGTATAAATATATACTATTATACGTACGATGCGTTAGCACGAAGTAACGCAGAGATATATTATTTTTAAATTGACGTAACGTAAATGTCAATGAAGTTATATCTTTGTATAAGATCTCGGGGATAATTGATGCGACATTTATGTCAGCCGTATCCGTAACTCTTTTCCCCGCGACGTGAGACATTCGTCCGAAAAAAAAAAAAAAGAAAAAAAAAGAAATAGTATCGTCGTTCTCAACGCTACGTAATTTTATTTGTATTTGTTCTTATAGAAACGGATATTAATATTAAAATGTATTAATGTTAAATAAATCGCGAGCGACGAGTAAATATGACAAAAGGTTCGAGGATACAATGGAAACGCTCTTTCCTTTTTTCCTAGAGAATTTACATTTATCCGTGCAAAACAAAACGCGTTTGGGGGCGGGGTGGAGGGATTAGCGAGATTAATATTTATTTTCGTAATTCTCGCTCCAATCCCCCCGCGTAAAAATGATTACTGACTTTTCGCGAAGCACCGGCGTTATCAATGCTTGAATATCATTGATAGCTCGTCGTACAAGTTGACGATACATCAACGCATACAAAATAATAATCCATTTGATCGTATTACCGTATGAAGATTTTATATGACCAATTCGTTCATCGTCTAAGACGGATAAAAATACACATCTAAATATACATATATATATATATATATATATATATATATATATATATATATATACAATGTATATGCTTGGTAAGACGCTTGAGAAGTGCAACTGTCTCGAGTTAGGATCGTATTGAAAGACAGCTTGAGGGAAAGGAAAAGTCATTTAACTCGAAGACGTTATTCTCGGTGACATTTCCGCGCTAAACCTGACCAATATCTTCTAAGAATGACGTAGTTGACGGGGTAATAGTAGTGATAGTGACGACTACAACGACTACGACTACGACTACGACGATAACGATGACGATGACGATGACGATGACGATCATGACGGGGATGGTGTATTGGTAGTCTACGTAGTAGTAATAGTATTAATAGTAGTGTAGTGGTAATAGTGGGTAGTAGTTGATGGTTTTATATGCGAGACAAATGGACAGACAGACAGACAGACAGACAGACAGACAGACAGAGAGAGAGAGAGAGAAAGAGAGAGAGAGAGAGAGAGAGAGAGGTACACATGTTGACAGCAGTTCGGACGTTATAACGCGAGCTAACACCCCAGGACTGAATTACTTGGACGCTGTCGGCGCGTAATTGATTCCGACGCGTTCAATTTCATATACGGCCGCCTGTCTCGCGACACGCGCGACGACGACGACGACGACGACGACGACGACGACGACGATGATGACGACAACGACGAACGTATATAAGCTAAGCGAGCAAGCAAGCAACCCCCTAACCGGTCTCTCTCTCTCTTTCTTTCTTTTTTCTCTCTCTCTGTTAATCGACGCCGCGGATACAAAGTGCTAATTGAAAATGCTAATGTACCTCTCTCTAGACTCGAAGATTTCTTCTTCCAATCCCTTATTCCAGTATTCACATTCGAGAGATTCCTAACGTCCCCTTCCCTTCCCTTCCCCTCCCTTTTGTATCCCGCGGTGATCTTCCTCGGGAATCACGATGATCATAGTACACACTTCTCCTCCTCTTCCTCCTCCTTTTTTTTCCTCGAGTGTTTCAAACGTATTTTTACTTCTAACGTTATAATATTATTATTAACGCGTTCGAGATGATGGGATGATAGATAGATCGTGTACGTATATCTCCGTAATAAGTCGTCGTCGATTTATCATTAATGTGTAAATTAATTGTAATTGTCGTTACGAATATTTTTAATCGACGAGTATATATATATATATATATATATATATATATATCGCATGAGAGATTGATCCCTCTCTCAAAAAAAAAAAAAAAAAGAAAAAAAGAGATAGAAAGAAAAAAAAGCGGACGAAAAAGAAAAAGTAAACCTTTCGAAATTCTATACCTCAGGTATATATATATATATATACACACGTTTTACGTGATATATACGTAGGATAAATACATACGTATATAATATGTTTCAAAAACGTGTTCGAGTGTCTTTTTTTCTCTTTTTTTTTTTTTTCAAAGGGAGAGGATAAAACATGCCTACCTTTACCATTCTTTCTTTCTTTCTTTTACTTCTCTCTCTCTCTCTCTCTCTCCCCGTGCTCTAACGGAGCAAACCTAAATCGTCGTACCTTTCGTGGTTCATCAAAAAGTCGTAAAGTACTTTAAAGCCTGACGATCCTTCCGAGCCATCCTTCCGTCAGAAGGTGTTAGCGTCGAGTTCTTAAGATCCATTCATCCACGATCTATGTATGTACGATCATCACAGTGAATACCATTAAAGCAGACATTCATCGTCGTCAGGCTTACCTCATTCTTTCTCTCTCTCTCTCTCTCTATCTCTCTATCTCATTCCGTCTTCCTTCCTTCCTTTCTTCCTTTCTTTCTTTCATCTCCTCGTCCCTCTTGGCATTCCCAGTTCATTCGACCTTCTCACCGTCTACGTCTTCATAGAGAGCGAAGCCACGTTTAGCGAACTATCGTTTCTGGCTTCCGTAAGTACACCAACTTTCGTCTTTTTCATCTCTTTCTATCTTACTTCAACTCTCTTCCTCCTATTCTTCTTATTCTTCTACCTCTTCTCTTCAACTTCTTCGTCGATTTCTTCCTCTACCTTTTATCCTTTCTTCGTTCGACTTACACTACAAGCGGCCTACGTATAAACGCAACGCCAACCCTCTTCTAACATGCGCTTTGGTACCATCACCACCACCACCACCATCACCATCAACATCACCATTACTACTACCATCTACAACATCACCATCACCACCATTAACGCTATAACACCCACAATGCAACGTTATCGTTTTGCCGGTACCCCAGGCAACCGAGATAACGGACAAGCTTATGTGGAATGCTGCGAGAGCCTTCGGGGGCTGAGGGGATGAGGGGGGGAGGTAGGCGTGTATATATATATATACACACACACATTATATATATATATATATATATATATATATATATATATATATATATATATATATATATATTAACGCTCTATCTTTCATGGCTGACCGACTCGACAACCTCTTCGCAAAACTATTAAGTAGCTTTATTCTTATTTTACGTTCCTCGAAAAGGGAAAAAGGGACGCGTGAATATTTAGGTTTGAATAAAAACCTGTTATTTAAGTTTCACGATTGGATCCTTTCTTTCTCTCTCTCTCTCTCAATTCTCTCTTTCTCTTTCTCTCTTTCTCTCTTTCTCTCTCTTGATATTTTAGGTCCCTCGAAAGGGATATGTATAGGTATATATAACTATACAATGGCACTCCTTGTTATGGGATTTCATTCTTATCAATTTGTCCTTTCTTTCATCCTATTTTTTATTTTTATTTTATTTTACCCACGAAAAGTTGGAATAAAGTATTTAACGAGTACGAAGGAAAAAGAAAAAAAGGGAAAAAAGACGAGAGAGAGAGAGAGAGAGAGAGAGAGAGAGAGAGAGAGAGAGAGAGAGAGAGAAGGAAAGAAAGAAAGAAAAAAAAATCAGTCGAGAAGAGTGGAATTTAATTAGAGATATATCTAGGTCAGATGTATATAACGAGGTTGAATCTATATGTAATTTAACAAGAGAGAAAGAGAGAGAGAAAGAGAGAGAGATAGAGAGATAGAAAGGAGAATGAGAAAGTGAGATTTCAAAAGAGAAAGGATATTAAAACTTAACTGGGAATTCGAATACCGACACACAAGTGCAGAAAGTATCATTCTAATGGCACACAACACAACTCTTTATCTCCTCGCTATTGAAAAATAATTGTACAATCGAATCGTACACACCCATATCTCGATACTATGTTATATTCGCATCTCGATGTTATCAATGATCGTAGGGAAACAAAAAAAAAAAAACAAACAAACGAACAAGAAAAAAAATGTTGGCAAAGAAAAGAAAAAAAGTATGTTCTCGTTTCGAAAAGCAAGGAAAAAAAAAAGAAAAAGCGTCGAATGAAAATATCTCTGAAGGGTATGTAAATAAAAGAAAAGAAAAGAAAAGAAAAAGAACAAAGAATTAGAAGAAGAAAAGAAAGGAAAAAGAGGGAGTGAAAAGAGAAGATAATAAAAAGAGGGAAGAGAAACGAAAAGAAGAAAAAGAAAAAGGAAGGAAGGAACACCGACAACCCGTTTTGTTTTTATTTACCGTAGGCAACGCAGTTATTAGTGAGTACATATATACATATGTAGGTACGCGTGTGGTTTTGACGAATGGGTAAGGGACAGGTAATGACAAAGTCACCGCAGAGTAATTTCACGGGAGAAAGGTCTAAAGGTCTCCCATAATATCTATCTCTCTCTTTCTTTCTCGTTTCCTTTCTCCGTCCTTCTATTTATCTATCCTCGGACATTTGTAGTTACATACATACATACATACATACGTACATACGTACATACATATACACACATACGTGTAGACGGTTTTCCATTTGGAAACGAAACGTCGATCCTAGTACTCATAAAAACTAATACCCCAGGCTGAGAGAATTTCTACGTGTTGACAGATAAAATTTAGTCTCTCGTGATATAATCCTTTGGTATCTGAAATTCGTTGCATTTCGACGTTTACTTATCTTTTTTCTTTTTTTTTGTTTTTTTTTTTTTTTTTCTTCGATAGGAGACGACGATAATCCATGATCACGAATCGATCGACGTCGAATTATCGGGAATAATTTGTACACGTTGGCGATTAAAAGAGACGTTTTACGAACGTCTACGTGAAATTTTCTGACAAATCTATAATCCCAAATGCATTTTTGGTCCTCTCGTATGTATCCTACCATTCCCTTCCTTCTTATCCCACCCACCGTGCCATTCCACTCCATCATCCTCGTGTGTATATATATATGTATGTATGTATGTATGTATGTATAAAAAGAAATATTTCTTATATCAACCTTTTACGGCTTTTCTCGATTATCGAACTTCCCTTATCGAAATTCTTTGAGCGAGCAAGAGGCAGTCGTTTTTTTTCTTTTGTTTATTTTATTTCATTTTATTTTTTTTTTTATTTTTATTCGTATCCCATCATTCCTACTACAGGTCCAAGCTTTTCGACGATTCCGTCAAACGGAGAAGGCTCGGAGAGAGAAAGAGAGAGAGAGAGAGAGAGAGAGAGAGAGAGACCGTGAGAGTGCCAGCAACTGTTAAGAAAACACTTTTCTTCGAGGGAAAAAAGAAAACGGATTTCCACTTTTCCTCTCTTTTGTCCTTTTCTTTCTTTTCTTTTCTTTCGTTTCTTTTTCTTTTTCCAGCTTTTTCCTTTATACGCCAACGACTCTTTCCACGTCGTTCTGGGCTTATCTTTCCAGCTGCGTGCACTCAGCACTCGAAGAAATTTTTTTTCCCCCTTTGCGACGAAATCCACAATCCTCTTCTACTCTTTTTCCATCTTTCTTCCTCCCTCTCCCTTCAATCCCATCCTTCTTTTTTCATTTTATTTCATTTCATTACATTTCACTATTAATTTGATTTTCATTATTCATCATATCGTTGTTTTTGTCAGTTTTTCTTTCTTTTTTTTTTTTTTTTTTTTTATTATCATTTTATTTTTCCTTTTTTATTTATTTATTTATTTATTTATTTTTTGTTTCGTTCTCGATATGCACACAGCATACAAAATTACGAACAGCATTTTTCACGTGTACACACACACACACACACACACACATACTTGCATATAAATGTACACAAATATACGTACAATTCGTTTCCTCTTTTCCTTCCTTCCTTCTCGTCCTCTTTGTCCTTCGAACATAATTACGCTTATTCATATAACTTCGTATTAAAATCTCTCCAACGGAATTCATATAATTTTCGGAGTTAGACTCGAAGGAAGAGATATGAAAAATGAACGAGTATGAAAAATTTAAGCATTACACACACTGCTAGATATTACGAACAGAACAGAACGAAATGAAGAAAGAAAAAAAAATAGAGAAAGAGCGACATAGCGAGACAGAGACAGAGAGAGAGAGAGAGAGAGAGAGAGGAGAGGAGAGGAGAGGAGAGGAGAGGAGAGGGGAAAAAGTTAATTTGATGCACGAATATAGCCGATAATCAAGTATTCCTCACATGTGATAACACAAATTTCTTTTCGTGTTTCACCATGTATCAGAGAATGTGTATACATACATACATACATACATACATACATACATACATACATATATATATGCATATGTATATTCATTTATTCAACGAGAGTATCTTTCGTGAGCTCCATTCTATTAATTATAATCCTCGTCGATCATTGACCAGACGAAGGAAACACGATGGTGGTGGTCCATTTGTGTAAAGGAAGATGGAGTGTGCTGCTGCTGCTCCTGCATGCCTTTTAAATCGTTCCGAACGTACGAGAAATAATAAAAAAAAAACATTCCTCGCGTTTACATTAAAACCAATGGTATTTCCGTCCGACGAGAAAGAAGATTGAACTATTTCATCGAGCGAAGTACTAATTAACCATTTTCATTTTTTCTTTTCCTATTTTTGTTTCTTTCTTTTTTTTAGAGATACACACACACACACACACATATATGTATGTATATGTATATACACGGTCTCTTTCTCTCTCTCTCTCTCTCTCTCTCTCTCTCTCTCTCTCTCTCTCTCTCTCTCTCTTTCTCTTTCTCTCTCTCGCTTTCTCGATGCATGTAATCCTCGTATTTCCGATCAGCCAATTCGCGGACAACGAAATTGCCATGGTAGACACGGAAAATTGCGGTTGCAATTTAAGAACGATCGACAGATCTGAAAAGAAAAAAAAAAAGAGAGAAAAGGAACGATCGCTCGGGTCACGTAACTTCCTAATAGTAGTGGTAGTTGAAGGAATATGTGTATGTGTGTGTGTTTATATATAATATAAACGTAATATATATATATATATATATATATATATATATATATATATAAACGTAATGTGTACGAGTACGCGTATACGAATGTGAGAATGTTGGTTGATAGTAATTAAGTCTTTCAAAGGGATAATCGTGTAAAGTTTATACAGGTATAAATAATTTTCGTCTTTGTTATATATATATATATATATATATATATATATATATATATATATAGGTTCACTGTTCACTATAATTTCATGATAATTGACATAATCGTTCGATGAAATTCGTTCGACTCGATAATTAGTTAAATTCTCATGCGAATAAAAGTATATCATTATATTATCTGTATTTGGTTTCCCTTTCTCTCTCCTTTTATTTTTCTCGTTTTTTCTTTTTTTATCAGTTTTTCTTTTTCTCTCTCTCTCTCTCTCTCCTTTTTTTCTTTTTTTTTTTTTTTTTTTTTTTTTACGTAGACACGTGCGACGAATCACTTCTCCCTATTAAGCCGTATTAAGCAACATTAATCGTTTCGAACGCTCCCGGAAGAACGAAATAACGAAATAACGAGCCTGTCTGTCGGGAGTTAGGATTAGTCTTTCGACTTACAACGATTAGAATTTATGTAAAGACGTTGGACGTTAATTAGCGGGCTCGACCTCTATGTCTTTCTCTTTCTCTTTCTCTCTCTCTCTCTCTCTCTCTCGACAAAAAGATTCAAACCTGAACGATGGAGTAATTGCTTGTCGCGAGATAAGAAACACGAGAATCAAGTTTGCTCTCGAGATCGTAATATTACGTTCTGTGTTAATCGATAAATTGTTTCGTTTATACTGACAAGAAATTTTATTATTTTTGCCAATTCTCGTCGAGCTCTCGATCGATTAATCTACTTTATTTCCCTCCCCTTTATTATACAGAGAAAGAAATAAATAAAGAAAGAAAGAAAGAAAGAAATAAAGAAAGACAGGTTTATATCGAATAACATTTTTTTTTCTTCTCTCTTTTTCTTTTTCCTACATTTTAATTAAACGTTTCGCTTTACTTCACTAATTTCATCTTACAAGTTTGCAAAGGAATGAGAGAGAGAGAGAGAGAGAGAGAGAGAGAGAGAGAGAGAGAGAGAGAGAGAGAGAGAGAGAAGGAAGAATTGAGTCTCTCTCTCACTCTCTCACTCTTATCTTACTTCTTATAGTCTGATATCAAGAAAAGTTACGGCTGCCCGAGACGATAAATTGTCTCGAGATATTAGCAAGATATTTTTTTTTTTTTTTTTTTTTTTTTTTTTTTTTAATACAGGGCCAACTCTCGATCGATTAGTTCGTTTTATTCCCGTCTCGTTCATTGAAAGAGAAAAAAAAAAAATGATTTATATCGAACAAGATTTTTTCTTAAATACTAATCGAACGTTTCGTGCTAATTCCATCTTACAAATTTGCAAAAGAGCAAAACAGAGACAGAGATAGTGATAGTGATAGAGACAGAGCTAGAGCTAGAGATAGAGATAGAGAGAGCCTGTCTGTCTCTTTCTCTCTATCTTTCTGTCTCGTTCATCTCAGTCATTATAGTTTTGGTGTTGTGAGAAATCTTGGCCGCAAACCACACACTGTGCATTAAGAGTTAAGTGCCGAGCATATCGCGAGACGATGCAACGAGCGTTCACTTTTGATACACGAACGATATATAGTATACCATGCCCTTAGACATTTCCTGGCTTAATTTATAATTCCTTTCGTTAAGTGCCCAGTCTGTTCGAATTAACGAGAAAGTTTTTTCAAAGAGTCCTCTCTCTTTCTCACTCCCTCTTTTTTTTTTTTTTAATATATGTATATATATATATATTAAAGAAGAAAGAAATACGAGATAAGGTGTCGGATCTTTTTGAGAGATACAAAGGCCGATCCTGTTCTTCGAGAAAACCATTTACAGTGTTCATTCATTTATTTATTACGACTATTACCATACGAGAATTGGTCCCTTGCAATAATTTTGAATTGCACTTATCATACATATGCATGAATATATATATATATATATATATATATATACACATATACATACACACACATAAACGCACATGTATATTACTTGTCGCCTTTTACGCAACGCGCGAATATATTTTTTCTCTCTTTTATTTATTTATTTATTTATTTATTTATATTCCTAGTAGCGCGATTAGGCTGTACGATGAAGGAAAAGGAAAAGAACAAGAAAATGAAAAAAGAAAAAAAAGGAAAGAAAAGAACGATATGAAAGAAATGAAGAAAAGAAAAAGAAAAGGAAACGAATAAAAGAAAAAGAAAAATAAAAAAAAAAAAAGAAATTCACGTTAAGCCGAGCCGATTGGATTCCGGTTTCAAATACGATTAAACTAGAATTTTCTCGTTGCTGTTGCTTTTTTTTCTTCTCCTTCTCCCTCCCTCCCCCCCCCCTCTCTCTCTCTGTTCTTATTTATTCAATATTTTCTTTTCTCCCTTCGTTGTCCCCTTCCCTCGCTCACCTCCCTCCCTCCCTCCCTCCCTCCCACCCCCTCTCCGTCCTCAGGTCAACGTTTATAACGTACATACGTAAATTTACTAAAGCGAAATCGAAATAGACGAGGAGGTCTCTTATCTTCGCGCTAATGAAACCTCGACAGTATCAATTAGTTATTCGCTCTTATCCTCGGTCCGATACCTCTCTGCGCGTGGCACGCCATAATATTTCAACTCGTTCGCGAGCCCCTCCTCTCCCCACCTCTCCCTCCCTCCTTTACCTCCTCCTCCTCCTCCCTTCCTCTCAGAGGGTACCTCTACGTAATTTGATTTAAAATAACGGGCCCGTGTTATTAGATACGAACGTATAATAAATAATGACGCACGAATCGAGTAGTATGATGCATATGCATCTACGTGTCCCTATATGCGTCTACGTGTGCCGACTTACTAAGCCAATTATGATCCTTGAAAACATCAAGGATGGGGCAGCGAGGAGGAGGAGGAGGAGGAGGAGGAGGTGGAGGAAGAAAGGGGGGGGGGGGGTTGGATGAGTTCGAGGAGCTTCTTGAATTAAATTCCTCGAACTTTTATAATATCTAACTTGCAGTGAAGAATAATATATTTATATATATATTTATATATATATATATATTTTTTTTTTCTTCCTGCGCGTGTATATATGTGTGTGTGTGTGTTTTATATTTTGATTCAATGTAAAGAAAATTGTAGAGAGAAAGAAATCGATCGAAAAAGTTTCTTCGCGTTTTAAAATATAAATGTAAGAATATTATTTAATTATTCCTAATCTCGCTTTCTTTTCTTTCTTATTATGTACGAACGTACAGAAATAATGACTCACGAATCGAATAGTATGATGCATATGCATCTACGTGTCCCGTCTTACAAAGCCAATTATGATCCTCGTGAACATAAGATGGAAGGATGAGCTCGAGGAGCTTCCTGAATTGACTTCTTCGAACTTTTATAATATCTAATTTGCAGTGAGGAATAATATATATATATATATATATATATATATATATATATATATTTTTTTTTTCTTCTTGCGTGCGCGTGTGTATATATGCGTTTTATATTACGATTCAATGTAGAGAAAATTGTAGAGAGGATCGATCGAAAAAGTTTCTTTGCGTTCTAGAATATAAATGTTACAACAACGTTTATTCATTCGTAATCACTTTGATCGAATCTTTTCTTTTCTTTTCCTTTCTTTCTTTCTTTCTTTCCTTCTTTCTCTTTTTTCTCTTTCTTCTTAACTTATCTCGTTATTTCAATTCCTCCGATATCCGTCCGTGCTCTTATGAAACATATTTACAAATCATTTCTTTAAACGACGAACGAAATTCAAACATTTCCGGCACAGATTTGACCGACAACGAATTAGATTTATTGCGTTATCGGAAAAATATTTTGTACGTAGGAAAACGAAAAAAAGAATTAAAAAATAATCAAACCGTAAAAGAAGAATGAAAGGAAATAAAGAGAGAGAGAGAGAGAGAGAGAGAGAGAGAGAGAGAGAGAGAGAGAAAATATGATTACATCTTTACGACGAAAGGATGTTACAAAAGCTTTTGATCAATCGTACAGTAAGTGAATGTGTATGTATGTATGTATGTATATGTACGTATGTATAATATGTACCATACATACACGAAATGGAAACCAAACAAAAACTTCAAAAGATCGAACGAGCAACTATCTCCATTATGAAGCCTCTCGGATATTCTCACCCTTTGTTTATTTATTAAGAAAACTATACGATCTGAATGCATGCGTACGTGCGTGCGTGCGTATGGCTATTATATATATATATGTGTGTGTGTGTGTATGTGTGTTTGTATGTCTATGCTGTCATAACATATAGTACGTTATGACATCCGCTATCTCTCTCTCTCTCTCTCTTTCTTTATAATATCGAAAAATATCGTAACCTTGTCCACGTACGATTTTATGGCGTACGTGGTTGAAAATAGAACACTCTTGTGGGGATAGAAAGTCAGGGTGGGTGTGGTGATCATGTAAAGGAAGTAAGTCAGGAAGAGATGGATGGGTGGATAGATGGATGGATGGATGGATGGATGAGAGAGAGAGAGAGAGAAAGAGAGAGAGGGTAAGAGGGAGGTGAGGGAGGGAGAGAGAAGGATCGAGTACTTTCGTGACGGCACGAGTGGATAGTAAAGAGGGATTTGCTTAACATGACTTTACACCTTACATTCCCATTAATAATCCGAATGAGAGAAGACGAGGAAACATAGGAGGAAGGATGAAAATGAACTCTATCTGTCTATCCGTCTGTCTGTGTCTTTCTGTCTGTCTGTTCATACGTCTCTCTCTCTCTCTCTCTCTCTCTCTTTTCTCTCTTCTATCTTCTCTCTCTTCCGCATTAAATACTAATAATAACCAAACCAATACGAAAGAGAAAGAGAGAAACATATTCCCTTCGGAATGTCTACGG
The DNA here is from genome assembly GCA_918808275.2 of Dolichovespula sylvestris. Lineage (NCBI taxonomy): Eukaryota > Metazoa > Arthropoda > Insecta > Hymenoptera > Vespidae > Dolichovespula > Dolichovespula sylvestris. The sequence continues at coordinate 8,271,624 of OU964966.1, forward strand.
ATCCACTAGAGAAGAACGATAAAGGAAGAAAGAGGAGGGAAAAATGAAAGGAAAGGGAAAAAACATAAAACAAAGTTCGAAGAAGAAAAAAAAAAAAAACATTTTTTTATGTTTACTCTCGGTAGAATATATATACGTACACGCGAACAAACACAAAGACACATGCATACACAAAATGTTATCGTGAATAACGACGATTCCCCGGTGAAAAATTTTTCAAAGCTGTCAACGTTGCTTCCTCGGTCTTAAAACATCACGCACGAGTTCGACGAATATATATATATATATATATATTTTTACATACACATACACATATATATACGTATTATACATAATACATACGTACGTATATCTGCGTTCACGCGTTCACGCGTGCGTGCCTATACCAGGTTTATACCTACAGAGATATTCGTGTCTATTCTCGTGAAGAGAGAAAAATATTTCTATTTTCCAAGGGATGGTTCGGTGGGTGGGATGGGGTGTGTTGGATGGGATGAGATAGGGTGGGTACATAACTCTCTTCTCTCTATCTAACCAGGATGGCACGTTCTCTCGACCGGCATGTCACTCTCTCCCTGTGGTGCTGCTGCGTGGTACGTGTGAGAAGAGTGAGACGAACGAGACGAGACGAGACGAGACGAGACGAAAAGAGAAGAGAAAAGAAGAGATGAAGAAGAAGAAGAAGGAGGAGCGGTGGGATTGGGCCGGGGAAGGGTAAAAAGGGACAGAGATGGGACGGAGAGGTGTGGAAGAAAGGGGAGGAAAAGGGTTGAGTACCTCGGAGGAGGGCTTCGAGAGGTATTCTTACGTCGCGCTGGTTAAAGCGCACGCGTGCAAATGCGTGGGCTGATAAAGCCGTCGCCAAGCAGTCTAGGCATTCTCTCTCTCTCACTCTCTCTCTCTCTCTTTCTACTTTTCCTTCTCTTTTCTCCGTAATCTCAACATATTCATTTTCTCTCTTCTTCTTTCTATTCTTGTTCTTCTTGTACTTATTCCTCCAGCAACTCGTCTAGCATATCTTGGACGTTCTTGTCTCTCCTCTTCTTTACACATTTCTCTCTCTCTCTCTCTCTCTCTCTCTCTCTCTCTCTCTCTCTCTCTCTCTCTTTTTTCATCCTTTTTACATCGACCCCGACAACCTTCACACCCCTTGTTCACCCCTTTCAGACATCCGGTCGTGAGAAGAGAGCACCCATCCTTCTCTCTCTCTCTCTCTCTCTCTCTCTCTCTCTCTCTCTCTCTCTCTCTCTCGCTCATATTTCTCTTTCAATTTTTTCCCCTCCTCGTCGGCTGTCCTTACTTCGAGATAATCGAGTTTCGTCAAGCCTTACAAATTTTGTCTCTCCTTCTCCCTCTCTTCCTATTTTTCTTTTTCTCCTTTTTCGACTATATTCGATGGATCTTCGTCGATAGGATTTGTTGTTTTTCTTTTCTTCCTTTTACGCATCGAAAAAATCGCACGAGCAGGTTCGATTTCGTTGAGAAATGGTTCTCTGATAAAATGAGAATTATAGATCGTTATCGAAAGATTTCGAAGGAAATGAATATGGGGGCGGGTAGGGTAGGGTGAGGGAGAGGGGTAGGGGCGAGGGCGGAAGGGAGTATTTTAAAGTCGGCGATTAGAAGTAAATTGATGATTTTAATCTTTGCCGCTCGTCGTCGTCGTCGTCGTCGTCGTCGTCGTCGTCGTCGTGTTGGGTGGTTGAAAACTCGAAAAATTGTGGCCGATCGTTTCCATCGATAAACTCCATCCCATGCACTCTCCGTCGTTAATCTATACGTGTATAAGATATTATACGTTTTAGAAAGCGTCGAGGCGTGCGTATTAAATGTAAGTATAACTACGTGTACGTGCGCGCGCGCGTGTGTGTACGTGTGTGTACTTAAGTGGATTACTATGTACATAATATGATATAGACACACACACATATAGATGTGTATATATATGTGTGTGTGTGTGTGTGTGTATACACGCGTGTAAGATCATATTAGAAATTTATTAGGAAACACTCGAGGCACTTTACGATCGTGTTCTTGCGAAAACAGGGCAAGAAGGATATTTGGGGTTTGCATCTGGTTCATTTCGCATCTGCTTTTCTCATCGTGATTTTGCTTTCTTATCTTTCCTCTTTATTTCTCCCACTGTTTTTCTTTTCTTTTTTCCCTTCTTTTTTCCCCTTTCATACGTACGTACGCGCATCCCTTTAACATTTTATTTTATTTTTATTTCTATCGTTATTATTATTATTATTATTATTATTATTATTATTATTTATTTTTTTTTCTCTTTTTCTTTATTACTCGTTCTCTAGCCTCTCCAATTTCTGAAAGTACGATATAATCTCGATGTCTAGTATAATTCCTTGATACTGTCTATCCTTTTCCTTCCCTTTTTTCTCTCCCTTCAAAATCTTTCCCTCGAAATCTCGGTTCTCTCTTACGAATACAATAACTGCCCTAAACGAAACGCGCGCATGTATATATATATATATATATATATATATATATATGTGTGTGGAACAGTCAACGCACGAGCGCACAGAGGACGCATATAAGGATATATACATACATACAAATTTATACATAAACATATAGTAAAATATTCGAAGAATATGTATATATATGTGTGTATATATATAATACGAACGTGTACGTGAGAATATCCAACCCTCGTTTCTCAATTTCACCCTCACCAAACGTCCTTCTAGATTTCTACATTCCTTTTATTCTCTTCCTATTTCTCCCTCCATATATATCTTTCTCATTCTATCACGACTCTATCGACTTTACGACTCCGTTACGATTATTATCTTAATAAGAAGATCTTCGCGGGAAGCCGCAAATGAGATTTTCGGGGCCCTTTTTTTTTTTTTTTTTTATTTCAATCCCCTTCCGCGAAATCATCCCCTTCCCCCCTACGAAAACTACTTGTTATCTCTTACTATCTTTACGAGATTATTTCACGTAGGTGTCACGATGCTGTACGGTCGAAGAATGTGGTTGTTTTTTTTGTATCTCGTGATGTCTCTCTCTCTCTCTCTCTCTCTCTCTCTCTCTCTCTCTCTCTCTCTCTCTCCCTCTTCTATATCTCTTTGCTCTTTAACGTTTTTTTTTATTCCTTTTTTTTTTTTTTTTTTTTAATTTGTAAAGATGTCGAACGTGGGTTCCGGCCATAATAGTATTGCTTAAAATCATATTATATTTAACGCGACACGCCTTGTTTGTCTCTTTCCGGAATGCGGCCCCATTACCAACGACATCTCTCTCGAATATGCTAATGCGATTTACTCAGCGTTAGTTCTCCGTCGTAGGTAGGTAGGTAGATAGATAGGAGAAGGAGAAAGAGGTGGAAAAGGAGGAGAGGGAGGAGGAAGAATAAGGTTGCAGAAGAATCGCGTATACGTTACATGCATACGTACTTGCATACGTACATTGAGGATCAACACACGTTGAATTGCAGATGCACCTTGTGTAGATTTTTTTTTCTCCTCTCTTTTTCTTTCTTTTCGTTTTTTTTTCTCCTTTTCTTTTTATTTATCATTCAATAGCTCTACCATATGAGCACAATCGTGATATCATTTTTGTTGTCATTCGAAAGTGACTTTATGATTGACACGTGTTCATTCATTATGTAACGCACACGTTGCGATGCACTTTACATTGGCTTTTTTTATTTTTTATTTTATTTGTCTCAAACGTCGTATAATTTTTTCTTCCTTTTTTTTTTTTTTTTTTTTTTTGAAATTATTCGTGACACCGTGAATGACATGCGTTTAGTTAATTATGCGAAGAATGACGTATGAGCCGCTACGTACATTCTTTTTTTTTTCTCTAATCCTTTATATTCTAATCATTTTATATAACGATAATAATAATAATAATAATAATAATAATAATAATAATAATAATAATAATAATTCTCCTGCGTCGCGTCGAAATCTGCGATTTTCAGATCGCACAAATTGATTGATCATCACAAATGATTATCATTATTCGTCACAAGTCAACAGCTGTCATTAATATCTTGAGGAAACATAAATAGGCGTTGAAATAATCAACGCTCATATGTCGAAAACCCTGTTAAATCGAGATTCGGTGGGATGGTTCGTTGCTTCTACTATTATGCGTTTCCCCAATGCGTGTATGCCATACGTGAAAAAGAAAAAAAAAGAGTGATCGAGAGAGGGAGAGAGAGAGAGAGAGAGAGAGAGAGAGAGAGAGATGTCGTCGTTATACACGTGTTGTCCGCAGAGATTATCTGATTGTGCTAAATTCACATCGCGTTCGTTCCGTTCTCCGTTGAGGAAGTGACGTCGGATATATCAGGCAGCATAGATTACGAACGATCGGGATTTACGCTTTGCGTGTTCCACGTCCGTGTACTTATTCGCACACGTAAATACTTACGTACGTACGTACGCACGTACGCACCCATGAGAGGGAGAGAGAGGCAGGGAGAGATAGAGAATTTTCGCAAAACAATGCTCACAGATGTGGAAGGGCAAAAACTCAAACGCACGTCCTCTACGTTACGGCCCAACTAGTTCGTTCTCTCTTTATGCGATTCGCACATCTCTGTTCGCGTTTCCGCACGACGGATTTCTCTTTCTCTTTCTCTTTTTTTTTTTTTTTTTTTTTTTTAGGTTCTACCAAATGTATGCCGTACTACATGTATGTATGTATGTGTATATATATATATAGGACAATTTCCTGTTCGCGGGAACAACGTTACGTCGTTCTACGTTATCCTCGATTTTTCTCGAAGCCCCGATTACGTTCGCACGAACCAAGCCCATCTTCCTGAAGAATACAAAGAGTTATAGAGCGAATAGTGGCAATAGTAATAGCGTTGTTAGTAGTAGTAGTAATAGTAGTAGTAGTAGTAGCAGTGGTGATGGTGGTAGGAGTTGTATAGTATCGGATAGCTCGAGAAAATCTCAGGAAGGAATCGTCGTTTCATCGATCCGACATGACGAGAGACTTGAATAAAAATCAGAATCAAAATCAGATTAAACGTCAACGTTTAAATGTCGGAGTCCTGAGTATACTTGTTTTTTGTTTTTTTTTTACGTTGACAGCAGCAACAACGACAACAACAATAACAGCAACAACCACCAAAAAAAAAAAAAGAACCTTACATGGATACAATTTGCGTTTGACAGATAACGATAAGGATGTTTCTCGCGAAGAGGATTAACGTTTTTACGTTTCGACGTTTCTGTCATACACGAAAATATTTACACTTTAATCAAGTAATCCGTGGTATATTTTTATTTCTGACTTTTTATCCGTCAACGTTTTAATTCTCCTCTTGAAAATATAGAAAGTAATGTATAACGTATGTGTGTACGTACGTACGTACATATTCGAAAATGTCGCATGTAAGTATGCCGATCGAAGGTTGAAAAATACGAGAATTGGTACTTGAAATTCTTACGTTCTTCTTCGCACTATATTCAGGATCTCGTATCGTTTTGAAATCATGTACGAAGCATTATTATGTTTATGCTACGTACGTACGTACGTATATCTATATATATATATATATATTATAGTACGTATATGTAAAGTGGTTATATAGAACGTCGTTGTCCGGCGTTGTTGATGATATCCAGCCTCGTGGCAATTTAATCGAATATTCACTTTCTCTGAACGACCTACGGTCGAAGATTTTTCTTTTCTTTTCTTTCTTTTTTTTTTTTTTTATACTTCTTGAAAAGGCACGTTCCCATCGCAAAGTGTGAAAGTATATATACACATGTTTCTTTCTCTTTCTCTCTCACTCTTTCTCTCTCTCTCTCTCTCTCTCTCTCTCTCTTTCCTTATTTCCTACTAGGAACAACAAAACTGTGTTGGATATATTATAGAACGAGTATGCGATCTCTTTCGCCCATACATAGCTCTCGCCACCACCCACGGAAGTATTTTCAAGTTACGCGATCGCATGCGTGAATTACGTGGGCGAGATTCTGCTGTATGGTGCACGATCGAGATATAGTCTCTCTCTCTCTCTCTCTCTCTCTCTCTCTCTCTCTCTTTTTCTTTCCTTCTTTCTTCCTGCGTGCTCCTCAAATTTAAATGAGAGAACAACCACGAAAATCCTACGAGAGAAGAGCACGTGCGTATAACATCCACCGTGTTCAATTTTCTTATGTGAAAGACAGTGAATGAGAGAGAAAGAGAGAGAGAGAGAGAGAGAGAGAGAGAGAGAGAGAGAGAGAATCTTGCACCGTAACTCGATACAAATCGAAATCGCGTGGGTCGATTTCTTCGTTAATATTCGTGTTAGTATATCATACCTTTTTTTTTCTTCTTCTTTTTATTTTGTCCTTTTTAAATATTTTTTTATTCCCTTTTTTTTATACTCGTTTGACAGATAGCAGGAGTGGGTTTAAAATATAGGCCCGCTCGTGTTTCACTTAATATCAACGGTACTTTAATAAATGCGCTCGAATTTGTCGGCAATTGTAATAACGACAGAGCAACGATAAGAGCAATAGCGACAAAAAATAATACTCCCTGTTTCTATTTTCTATTTCTTTTTTTTTCTTTTTTTCTTTTTTTCTTTTAAATCGTTCTCCATGGAAAAGAATATCTATAAGCTCGTAGCCGAATGAATTTTCTTATTCGTTCACCGACGATCTCATTGTAAATTATTAACTGCGTCTCAAAATGATAAATAAGACCGATTAGCTGACGTCGCGGAAAGGAAGAAGAGGATTGACTACATTTTGAAAGAAATATCGTCCGATAGACGTCTAATGTTTCCGCAAAAAAAAAAAAAATGAAGATTTAACGTTATACGATATTCTTTTATGTGTGTATGTATATATATATATATATATATATATATATATATATATATATATATATGTATATGTATATGTACATTTTTTTCCTTTAAAGAGAAAGGAGAATTTCTTTTTTTTTTTTTTTTTTAATGCGACACGACCTCCCATAATGTGAGCACAGCATATAAATATATAAAATTGTTTTTCCTATATCTTTTCTTCATTTAAATTCCATCGTATATATATATATACATATATATATATATTTTTTTTTTTTTTATTCATTCACTCATCGTCGAAACGTAACGACGAGGCAGGAGGCCGCGCGGATCATCTTGTTCGTTGATCTATGATTTTTAATTGAAATGAAAGGAGCAATTCAATGATGAAAACGTTCATTTTAATTACAGAGAGGTAAAGAGCACTCTCCTCGATATCACGATTGTACGGACTGCCCATGCTCCTTAATTACTTGCCTATTGATTTTCAAAACGTCCAAGGGTCGAAGATATTTTATTACTCTCATAACTAACTCTTCCATGTCAGATTCAGAATCGTGAAAGTTTATACCGTGGTGTTATATATGCGCGCGTATGAAGATGCACATTTCTGACTTTGCCATGCAAACTGCATAATGCATATCTTCGGATATCGACACTTTCACGATGCGGCAGTTACGATGATATTTGCAAAGAAATTGTCCCCTCCCAAAAGATTTTTACGATCTATTCCGTACGTCCTATATATTTTATACCGTTGCATTCCTTACATCGACTTTTATGATCGCCGCTCATTTCTTTTTTCTTTTTTCTTTTTTTTTTTTTAGTAACATATAAATAACATCCATTGTCGTCGTCTTTTTGTTACCATGCGAAATACTTTGTTTTACGTATTTGTAAATATGCCATTTATTCCCTCGTTCCATGTATGGAACGTTTATTTCGAAAGTGGCGCGTCGATTCTTTTTTCTTTTTTTTTTTTTTTTTTTTTTAACGATATCTCGCATGATTTGTGATTGATTTAGCGTAAATTTTTTTATTTGTAACTGATTAATATTGAACATCTCAAAAGATTGCCAATGCTTCGGCCGATTTAAAATTGACCAATTTTTTTTTTTAAATCTTGTTTTTTTTTTCTTTTTATATTTTCGGGAAACGAGAGGACGTATCTGTTTTCTTCTTATTCTTCCTTGCGCGCTTCTTTTTTTTTTTATCCCTCCCCCAACCCCGATGGTTTTTCTTCCGAAGAAATATCGTTAATGCCCCCCCCCCACCCCCGCCCCTTCAAACGCGCCCGCACGTTGATTTTCTTTCAAAAGCTAGCTTTAACCCATTTGCTCGTAAGAAAACGAGGCGTTTATCAATTAGCGATAATTAATGCGCTAGAGCCATGTACCGATAATCGAGAAAAGGAGGCAAAATGTGTACGGTCGTGACATCACTTCCTGTCGTCTTTCTCTCCTGGCCTCTCGAGTTTTAACGCGCGAATTCAGCCGGAGCTAATTAGCGATCGGCAATAATCGCGAGCTCGGCTGCAATTTCTATTCCGTCTATGTATACGTGTATATATCTAAATATCTATATACATACATACATACATACATACATACATACATACATACATACATACGTACATGCATACATACATGCATACATGCATACATATATATATATATATATATATATATATATATATATATATATATATATATATACATACACGTGTGTTCGCTGTGTATTATGTGTGTGGTATGTTGTGTGTGTGTGTGTGTGCAAACATATATATGTACTTATATATACTTATGGTTAGAACTCTGGCTAGAAGACGAAGGCTCAGATCGTACCGTACGATTCGACGTTTATCTTTATGGTGGTCGATTAATTTTCTCCTTCTCCTTCTGCTCTGTACCAACCTTTGCTACGCTCCTCTCTTTATCACGATCGTTCAGCTTTCCTTTTAATTTCATCGAGTGCATCGCGTGATCGCAAGGGTTTTACGTCGTACGAAATTATCAGATTTATGGTAATGACAATTATCTCTTCTTCTTCTTATTCTGTTTCTTTTTTTTTTTTTTTTTTTCTTCTCTTTCTCTCACTCTCTCTTTATATATTTCTCTCTGTCTCTCCATTATGGTAATTCATTAATTTTAATTATAAATCCTTACAACTCTACGACGAGAGATATTCATGAATATATTTCTCTCTCTCTCTCTCTCACTCTTTTCAAACATCTGACATTAGATATTATAAATGGAACCTTTAAGCTTTGACATTAGATATTACGAATCGTATCTTCAAGCATGAAGAATTCTGTTATGCCAGGTGCAACATTAAATCGTTGCTTCGACTAAATCGACACTATGAATCATGTTAACTACGTCATTTGCAATCGGTTACACGTCGTTAAAAGATTTCAATTCGTATATCGTAGAAATGCAGTTTCCATAATCTTTCCCCCCCACCCTCCCACTTTTCTCGTGTAATCTTGTCTTCTTTTCTTATTTTTACATAACCACGTACGCGTGTATATACGTATAATATCTGTAATTGCCAATGGAGGGATTAAGAGAAAATATCGCAGAAGATATTTAGCATGGAAGGATGAAAAGGAGAAAACTTATGAATGATAGAAAGAGAAAGAAAGAGAGAGAGAGAGAGAGAGAGATTATATTTCATTCAAAGTAACTATAAGAGAAATTACTCGATCTCGATCCAGATCGAAATGTCTCCGTTACTATCTCTTTTACAATTCATTTCACTTGGATTCACTTTTCGTGAATTTACACTTGGAACAAAATAAGAAAAAAATATATATATATATATAAGAAATAAAAAATGTCAAAAATGCGATAAAACGAAGAAGACAAAAATAAAATAAAATAAAAAAAAAAATATATATATATATATATATATATATATATATATAAAGAAGAAGAAGAATCGAAACGATTCGTTTCGCGTTGAAACTCTCGAAGGTGAATTTAATGAAACGCCAGGTTTTATGACGGACACGAGAAAGGATCAAGGGAAGGAGATATATTTTCCGTGTGTATGAAGTTCTCTCTTCGGCATTGTGAAAGAAGAAGAAGAAGAAGAAGAAGAAGAAGTAGTAGTAGAAGAAGAAAAAGGAATGTAAGAAGAAGAAGAAGAAGAAGAAGAAGAAGAAGAAGAAGAAGAAGAAGAAACGAAAGAAGTATAAGAAAGAGAAGCGAAATAAAACGAATAAGAATATGAACAAGAAGAATAAGAAGAAGAAGAAGAAGAAGAAGAGGAAGAGGAAGAGGAAGAGGAAGGAATGAAAGAAGTATAAAAAAGAGAAACGAGAAAAAAAAACAGAAACGAATAAGAATAAGAATAAGAGGGAAGAAGTAGCAGTAGAAAGCGATCGTGGGAACCGTCGGGTTAACGTCATAAATTTACTAGTCGCGATGATGGTGGTGGTGGTGGTGGTGGTGGTGGTGGTGGTGTTCAGCTATCGGTGCATCCATATTCCACACTACCTCCAAGTAAGAAGAGGACCGTTGCATTCCCCCAAAGCCATCTGCCATATTTCGATCAGGATCACGTCCGTGTCTTTTTCTATTCGTGGACCTTTACACAAGTTACTACTCCGTTTCTCTTAACCTGCGAGATGATCCTAAGTTGGTACCTCTCTACTCGTAACAGTAATAGTAGTAATAGTAGTAGTAGTAGTAGTAGTAGTAGTAGTAGTAGTAGTAGTAGTAGTTTGCTTTTGCCAAGTGAATCACGTATCGTCCATGAGAAACCTTCTCTCTACGTTTCGCCGAACTAAAGGAGACAGAGAAGCAGAGAGAGAGAGAGAGAGAGAGAGAGAGAGAGAGAGAGAGACCTTATTTTTCTACTTGCGTTCGTAGCGACCGACACACCAAATACGGATAACTCAGAGGACGACGAGGAAGCTGAAAGAAACGAGTAAAGAGAGAAAGAGAGAGAGAGAGAGAGAGGATGTGGTCCCGACCCAGTAAGGGCATCCTAGCCCTTTCCGATCTTTTCTTTTTTTTTTCTTGTTTTTTTTTTTTCTTTTTTCTTTTTCCCCACTTTAAACTTTGATCCTCTCTACAACTGGGAGCCTCCAAGATCTTATCGCTTCCCTTCAGTGAGCTTTCGCGTTCGCGACGAGCCTTTCCTCCTCTCCTCCCCCCCCCCGTTCTTCTCCCCTCGCTAATAAGATGGGACTCGCTCACACTCTCTCTCTCTCTCTCTCTCTCTCTCTCTCTCGCTCGCTCGCTCGCTCTCTCGCTAAGTGCGAATAGATCTAGATAAGAAAAATGTTAAACGTTAAGAGAGAATTACATACACGCAGAGCCAGGAAAGATCGAGGACGGGGAGATATATGATAAGCTTAATGATATATTTTCGGTTTGAATTAGCGTCGGTGAAAGTGATCGTTTTGTTCACCCTCCCCCACCCCCCTCCCCCCCTCTCTCTCTACGACTCTTATAACATTATTTATATTATTCACGTCCATTACAACTATCAAATGCAAATGTTCTCATAATTCTTAATAAATGACACGTTTCCAACTTGTGACTACGATCTACATCGATTTCGTAGTGTGAGAGCGAGCGAGCGAGCGAGCGAGCGTGTGTGTGTGTGTGTGTGTGTGTGTGAAAGAATGAACAAACGTGAAAAAAGAAATAAATAAATAAAAGTCAGAGGCACGGTATTTTGTAAGAGAGCACGTTCGCGTATGGAATTTAAATGTTCAATCGGAGCAATTAGAAATTCCAGACGACACGATCGTATCGTCGAGTTTACGAGACTTTTATTGACTTCGGAGGACGATCAACGCCGTCGCATCGTGATCCTTCTTTTTTTTTTTTTTTTTTTTATTATATTTTTCATAGTTTTTTTCTTCTTCTTATTTTCTTATTTTATTCTTCTCTTTTTTCCCTCTATCTCTGTCTTTATCTCTCTCTCTCTCTCTCTCTTTTTCCATTTCAGTCGTCCAGCCATGATATGACACTCGAGTGAAGCGAGCTCTCTGTAAGCGACGGGTAGCCATCATGAGGATATTACTTCAGCTTCTGGCCGTCCTCCTGTTGGGCGTCAATGCCAGACGAAGGGACGGCGAGGGCCCTGCCGACGACATCTTTGGTGGACAGCGTCGTGCCACCCAGCACAAGATTAATTACAACAGCAACAACAACAACAACAACAACAACAACAACAACAACAACAACAATGACCAAGCATTGAATTCTCCATACTTGCCGTATCAACAGCCGAGGGAAAGGAAGCCCAATATCGTATTGATCTTGACCGACGATCAAGACGTCGAGCTCGGTAAGTTCAAGAGTTGGTTATGTAAAAAAAAATTTAATACGCTCGCCGATCGATGCTTTAAATATAATATATAATATCAAAGTTGGAAATATTGCGTCCATCGACGTAACAACTTTCTTTTCCCCCTTCCCCTATTTTCGAAGGTTCCCGCTATAGATATCTTTCACTCCCTCTCTTTTATTCTTTCTTTCTCTCTTTCATCTCTCCCTCGTGCTTGGTCAAATCCCTCAGGTTCGCTGAACTTCATGCCGCGGACCCTAAGGCGAATAAGGGACGAGGGAGCCGAGCTGAGACACGCATACGTTACCACTCCCATGTGTTGTCCGAGCAGGAGTTCCTTACTTACTGGCCGTTACGTTCACAATCACGAGGTCTTCACGAACAACGACAACTGCAGTAGCCCCCAGTGGCAAAGAGATCACGAGCCGCACTCCTTCGCCGCTTACCTGAGCAACGCGGGATATCGTACCGGTGAGTAGGAGCCGCTTGCTACCGTCGGTAGTATAAGAGGAAGATGAAGATGAGGAGGAGAAGGATGTAGAGGAAGAAGGAGAGAGAGAGAGAGAGAGAGAGAGAGAGAGAGAAGGATAAAAAGAAATTAAAAAAAAAAAATAAATAAATAAAGGAAGAAGAAGTCCTCCTCCTTACTCATCCTTTTGTAAGAGCTCATCTTGTTTCCATGCATTTCAATGAGATCGATTTCAAGGTCTCGATTTAGAATCCTATCGCCGATCGATCCTTTCCGAGACAGAATCCTTTGATTCTAACATGATCCTTTTGATTTTACTTTAACGTTAGACGTTACCGAATAACACGGTACGGTGTCCCTCCCTGCCGTCCCTCCTCCCTTCTCTCTTTCTCTCTTTCTCCCTCCCTCTCTTACACTGTGTTAACACTTGCTTGCGTGCGTACGTGCGTGTTTAAAATTGATTTTAAATTCTCTCCTTTTAAAAGTTATCTCTCTCTTTCTCTCTTTCTCTTTTTCGTGTCTGCTTCGGTTAACTCGTAAGAGAGTATGTGCGTGCGCGCGTGTGTGTGAGAGAAAGATAAAGAGAAAAAAAGAGAGAAGGAGAGAGAGAGAGAGAGAGAGAGAGAAGAAAAAGAAGAAAAAAAAGTTTAATTGACACCGGACGTAAAGGAATAACGAGCGCAGTTTGTATCGTTCTTAATGTTCTCCACTTGAACTCCTCTTTTCTTTATCACCAGAGCACGTTCATCTTCGTTGAAGAGAGAGAAAATGAATTTCTCTAGCTGTATGTATCTCTCTTAAGGTGGGCTGCCTTCTTGGAGAGAGAGAGAGAGAGAGAGAGAGAGGGAGAGAGAGAGAGAGAGAAGCGCCCCCATGATGAGAGGTATACGGTACACGCCGAGTTTAAGCGCACACGCGGTTTACTACACGCGGAACGTCAAAGAGGATTTCTTGTGACGTGAGAAGGGCTTGCGCGCGCGCGAGCACGCGGTATTCTTACGGCAAAACACGAGAGAGACATGGGGTCTCGCGTTTAATGGTCGTAAGCGGTCATAGAGTTTACTATTTGTTCCCTGTCTCTTACACACACGTATACTACCTTGTATATAGTGGTGGTAGGTATGTACAAGTATATACGTTAGGGACGCGTACGTGTGCGTACATGTTCATACGTACACAGTACCATACGTACAAGGAGGAACCATCTTTTTCTTTTATCCGTCACGTTTGTATGTACCTACGTATATATATATATATGTGTGTGTGTGTGTGTGTTTGTATGAATGTATATATGTGCGTGTGCTCGGTACGCGTCTCTGTGTGTGACTCGAAGTAATCTGCGCGCGCTAGCCGTGACAAATCCTTGTTACATAAACAATTACCCGAGAAAAGGGGTTCTGAATAGGGCGTTTTAAAACGATAACCTCCGAAAGCCTTTCGGCTTCGCTTTAAGGAAGCATTGATAATGCCCTTGAAAAGAGTACGTAACGAATCGTCCATTTTCCGCATTAAACGTTAACACCATGGGTAGATGATAGGTAAGTGCTCGGGTATACCTTTTCTTCGGTCAGCCGTGAAACATCGGGGCTAGGATATCAATTATAAATATCAGCGTTATTTGTACATCGTAGGTGAGGGGGAAAGGGATGAAAAGAAGAGGAGAAATAAACGAAGAAGAAGAAGAAGAAGAAGATGTTAAAAGAGCGCATAGTTACATGGTTCCTTATTTTCTATTTTTTATTTTTGTATCCCCCCTCTCTCTCTCTCTCGCCGTCTATTTTTTTTTCTCTTGCCAAATATTAACCAACGTATCGTACGTGCTAGAATATTGTCGATAAGGTTACTACGCGATTAAATGACAATGTCGCGAAGGCAATAGTCGAAGCTTTCGTCCAATGTTATAGATATTACTAAACGTGCATCATTAGAAATATTAGCGGTTAGAGAGAAGCCATATTCCCTATCGGTACGGTAACCAAACAATTTCAATATCTAAAATTACTTTAGCCGACGAAGGAGATGATGTATACCTACTCCTGTCTCTTCTCGTTATTTAGCTGATGCGGATACATGCCAAAGAGAGAGAGAGAGAGAGAGAGAGAGAGAGATAGAGATAGAGATAGATAGATAGATAGAGAGAGAGAGAGAATGGTACACTCGCGTTTCGGGCCGCAACGAAGAGTTAGACAGAGAAGATAGAGATAGAAATGTGTAGAGCTATCGAGAGAGAGAGAGAGAGAGAGAGAGAGACGAATATGGCGATGCATTCCCTCGGAATTCTCCGAGATTCGATCTTGCTGGACGAGTTCGTCCGGCACGATCGACCACAATTGCGCGATCCCCTCTTGCCAGACCACAAATCTTCGCCACTCTGACGAGAAGCATCCTCCTCCTGCACGGTTTCTTCGTACGAAACTCCAAAAAACTTCGCTAGAGAGAGAGAGAGAGAGAGAAAGAGAGAGAGATAGAGATAGTATATATATATAGCGGTGCAACAACGTAGCTTTGGGATCCAGGTAATCTCTCGGTGTAACGTCGAAACGACGAACGATCGATCTTCGAAGAGAGAGAACAATGCCGATCTCTCGAGAAGACCTTCCCTCTCACACACACACACACATACACATACATACATACATACACACACGCGCACATATATATACATATACGGACAGATAAAGACACGCAACACTCTCTTTCTTTGCTACTCTATACCTAAGTTATCGGTCGCGAAGGAGAGATACTAATACCAAAGAGTTCTAGTTTCGTGTTCGAGCCAAGACACAAAGTCCAAAGTTAGTAGTAGCCAGTAGTGAGTTCATAGTCACGATCGTTCGGATACATTTTCAATGATTTCGGTTTTCAAAGACGGAGGTGAGAAACACACACACACGCACACACACAGTGTGAGTGTGTGAGCGTGCGTAAAGGAATCGTTAGTCCCGTCACGTTTTATCACTAACAACTTTTATCCTTATCTTAATAATCGTTCACAATGAAACCTGCTACTACCTTACACGCGTATTCCTTTACACTTTGAATCATCGATCAAGCCATCCAGAGTTAAGATAGCAAGGAAGGAGAAAATGAAGAAAAGAAAAAAAAAAAACAAGAAAAGAAAAGAAAAGAAAATGAAATAAAATAAAAGAAATGAGAAGATCAATGGCGTGGCATGGTAGGATATCGTTTGGTATGTAAGAAGGAATATCTTCTTCCTCGATAGTGTTGCTTCATCGTTTGTACACTTCCCTCAGTTCCTCCACAATCTCCCTCTCTCTCTCCCTCCCTCTCCTCTCTCTCTCTCTCTCTCTCTTTCTCCTTCTCTTTCTTCGACGTGTAGGATACTAACGTTCCACAGGGATTGAAAGAAAAAGAGAGAGCAAATATTCTCTGGGAAGGTAGGAGGAAGTTTATTTTTTGGTCTTCGTTTGAAGATCAGAGT
This sequence comes from Dolichovespula sylvestris, assembly GCA_918808275.2. Lineage (NCBI taxonomy): Eukaryota > Metazoa > Arthropoda > Insecta > Hymenoptera > Vespidae > Dolichovespula > Dolichovespula sylvestris. Next base: position 8,287,632 of record OU964966.1, read on the forward strand.
CGTGTTCTTTTCATTGGCTTTGTTGATTTCTTTTATTAACTCTTTCCATCTATCTATCTCTTTCTTTCTCTTCCTCTCTTCCCATATCTCTCTTTCTCTCTCTTTCTCTTTCTCTTAAACGTTCCCACATTACTTACTTACTTACTTACTTACTTCACGTAAGTAAGTAACTCCAGCACGTACGTAATTTCGAGAAGAGGCTAAAGGAAGGACGTTGCTCTATGTCTTTCTGAGAGAAAGAGAAAGAGAGAGAGAGAGAGAGAGAGAGAGAGAGAGAGGGGTTCAGCCAGGTTTCTTCTTCCTCGGTACTCCGCATCCGGCATTGGATTGGCGTTCTTCCAAAATTCGAAACGCGAGGAGACACACAAGATCGCCTTCTCTCTTTACTTCTTTTTCTTTTTCTTCTTCTTCTTCTTCGTCGTAGTGGTAGTAGTTAGTGATCATCGTCGTCGTCATCGTCATCGTCCGTGAACATTTCCACGACGAGGCCAAACTCCTGTGCAGTCTGTTTTTCGTCACGAATGAGAGAAGGCATATCTCGGACCGTTGCGCTATTACCTAGCTTGATAATTAGCGTTTAGGTTTTGCTTGTTACATTCGAGCGAACGTTCCTACTCGGTATACAAGTTTACGTACGTATCTACGTAAGTACACGTATGTATTTGTAAGGGATTATATATGTCAAGGAAGAGGATAAAAACTATGATAGTTTGATTTTGAGAAAACTTTATCTCGAACTCCGACGAACAAAAAAAAAGATGTCCTTGAAAAAAGAAAAAAAAACGAGATAGAGATAGAGAGAGATAGAGAGATAGAGAGAGAGAGAAAGTAAATGAAGGAAGGAAAAAAAAAATCGACCGAGGATAATAATTACTTGGAGAAAATGATAGTACGATTATTGATGGATGCGTGTAAAGAGACTTTTGAAGTTATTATACAATCTAAAGATTGATAGTCAATTACTTGAATGGCGATTTATCTTCGGGGATCCTTTTGAGGAAATTATAAAGATCGAGAGAGAGTCTTCGGGCGGGGGATGGCCTCGCGTTAAATATTCAAAGCTTGCTAATAACGTCGAAGGAGTAGAGAAGTTGTGGATAGGGTTACGTACCTAGAAAAGAGGGTTTAGGTTCGCTCTAGGCGAGAAAGGATATTTGCAAAGAGAGCCAAGGAGGAGGTGGAGGATCGATTACGAGAAGGAAGAAAGAAAGAGAAGAGAAGAGAAGAGAAGAGTAGAGAACTGGTTTCGTTATCGTCCTCTGTTATACTCACTGAGTGTGTCCCTGACCAGAATACTGGGGACTGGCGCACACAGGCCAGGCGACAAATTTTCACTCCTATCTTCGCGAGAGGATCTTGTCACGCGCGCATACGTTTACTGGGTCTCACCTTTTAAACACAGCGTTCGTGACCCCTTCCTCCTATTCCTCCTCTGTAATCCCCATAGCATTTCGCCTAACGAAAACAAAAAAAAACAAAATGATCAACACGAATCGAATAACTTCGACGTTTTATTTATTTATTTATTTTCTCTCTCTCTCTCTCTCTCTCTCTCTGTCTTTAACGCGACTTTGTCCTTCAATGATTTCCAAGAATAATTAAAATTATTTATTATTTTTGATCGTAACGCATTTATGCGCGTACGTATATATATATATATATGTATGTATTAATTTTCGTCATATTAAATGATGTTAATGAATATAATGTATATTGTCTTAAAAATAATCCAAGAGAATAATTTCTTATCTACTTCGAAGTTATATATATTATCTATGTCGGATGAAATATGAATGTCGGATTGAAATGAAAATGATAATACAGATAGATAAGTGTGTTGATAATTTCTCTTAAAATTCGATACATGTTTCGAAAAATTCTCTTCTCGTCATTTTCGAAAAAGAAAAGAAAAAAGAAAGATTGTAAACTATCATCGGATTTGATTTCAGTATCTTATCATTGGATATCTTAAGGAAAAAAATGACAATAGATAAAATTGTTAATACTCTTTTGATTATTTTTATAAATGATCTCATCATCATCGTCATCATCATCATCATCATCATCATTATCAAAGTATACCTACGTTGTATCTCTTTCGAAATATCTTTGTATCGTCTTATAAGACGATCTCCACCTCCTACTAAAACTGATCTATCTTTTATGAAGGAATAAACACGATTTGTTAATTTTTAATCGGGAATAGTTAAAATGGTCTTATATATATATATATATATATATATATATATATATATATATATATGGTCTTATATATATATATGTATGTGTATATATATATATATATATATATATACACACACACACACACACACATACATATAGTTATAGGAGATGGTAGTAAATGCGATAGTGGATGAGAGAGAGAGAGAGAGAGAGAGAGAGAGAGAGAGAGAGAGAGAGAGAGAGAGAGAGAGAGAGAGAATCGGCCGCGGGTCGTCGCGCTTTTCTCGTGCAGGTGAGATTATCTAAATTTAAATCGTGTGGCTCAGCCTCCGGTGCTTCTCGGAGGAGAGCATTGTTGTTCGCCTCGTCGTTACGTCTCGAGAGGACTCGCCGCCAGTTTTTCGAGTACTCGTGGGACGGTAGGTAGGTAGGTAGGTAGGTAGGTAGGTAGGTAGAACGAAGAACGAAACGAGAGAGAGAGAGAGAGAGAGAGAGAGATAGATAGAGAGAGAGAGAGATAGATAGAGAGAGAGAGAAAAGGAATAAGAAAATAAAAGAAGCAAAAAAGAGAGAGAGAGGGAGTCGCGAAACGATCGAGAAAGAGAAGGGGGACGCACGATACCACACTACCACGCACCCACACACGTTGAGTGAAAGGGCCGAAAGGGTTACAAAAGGGCACCGATAGAAACTGCAGGTGGTGCTGTTCTCCAAGGATCGCTGCATTTTCATCGAGAGTCGTTGCGACCCTCCTCGAGATATTCTCTCTCTCTCTCTTCTCGGCCGTCGAAGGAGAGTAGTAGACCCTTTTGATTACTTTCGTACGAGCCGCCGTAGTTCGATGCAACTCTCTCTCTCTCTCTCTCTCTTTCTCTCTTGTGAGTTTGAATTTTTAAACGTAGATATCTTCTCACCGATAAGAGGACTCCCTCTTTCGCATATGTTTTTTATTATCCGAGTTTGTTCTTTGTCTCCTTGAAAAAGAAAAGAAAAAACAAAAAAAAAAAGAACATAATCACGATATTTCATATGACAAAAATTTGTATAAATTCTTCAGATTATTTTAACTTTAGGACATTTCCGAATAGATATCGGTATCGAGATAAAATAACGCCGGAATACAAGGATTACGTCGATCGCAACGATATCTTTCGAATAAAGATATTAATGTCCTGAAAGGATTTTTTTTTCTTTTTAAAACACATTATACTTTCGAATAACTTGGAGCGTCGATATTGAATCGACAAAAGTTTCATTTGAAAATATATCAATCCTACGTTCTGGATCATTTGAAAAATAATATCCGTTTTATGAGTAAAGATATGAATATCGATATGTTTATCTATCGCGCTTTGAAAATATATCAATTCCAAAAACGAAAAACAAAGTGTATTTTATTAGCGTTCCGCCATCGTTTTGGATGATCAAAAACGATCATAATTCGTTGCACAAAGAGAGAGTGAGAGAGTTAGAGAGAGAGAGAGAGAGAGAGAGAGAGAGAGAGAGAGAGAGAGAGAGAGAGAGAGAGAGAGAGAGGCACAGCGCTCGTGCCGATCGTTAAACGTTTCGTGCTCCGAAGCGTGCTACGGTACGCGTTTGAAATCGTGCGAAGTAAGAACGAGCTCGATGTTAGTACTTAACCGATGTGGCGGGGCCTTCGTTTTAAACCATGTGCATGCAAACGTATAAACGATCGGCGGAGAAGCCCCCGTCGTGCGTTTTAGAACTCGAAAAACGGGTTAATACCCCCGCTGCACGAAACAACTTCCTTTCGAACTTCCTCGTGTAATCGCGGGAGTGCTTCAAACATAAACTTTAAATCCTCTACGTACATATTTGTTAGATAGATTATGAAAGAGAGAGAGAGAGAGAGAGAGAGATTTTTATCATAAAATCGGATTAGAGTGTTTAGATAATTAAAACCACATAAAATGCAATTATTTATTACATCTAATATTAATAACGTAATATCACACGTAAGAGCCCGTTCTTACTCGTCCAATCGATTAACTCCGTCAAACGAAAACGGTCGAAGAAGAAACGCGACGATAAATATATTGATATAAATTGTCATTGAAAATGTTCATTTGAAAATATAAATTAAAAACGAACGTCGTTGAGAGCGTACGAACGCGTACGAACTGTGGCTTTCGTCTAACGAAAATACAAAGCGGATGAGATGGAACGACGATCGTTATCACTGCAAATAAATTGTTTTTTATTCGACGACCAAAACGAAGCAAAACGAAGCAAAACGAACAAAAAGAATGTTGTTTAATGGTATTAAATAAGGGAAATTTAGCGGGAAATTTATTGCGAATATGAAATAGCGAGGACGACTCCAACGTCGGGCGCTTCGACGAGCGTTTGAATTTAAAAAAAAAAAAATTCAAAAAGTGGAATCGATCGATTTGGCTTGCGAAAGATTCATATAATGAATAATATCAAAATAATATTATATATATATATATAATATTATTATATTATATATATATTATAATATATATATATATATATATATATATATAATAAATAATTGTTATAAAACGATTAATAATATTTTTCTCGATGATACATTCAAAGTACCATATCTAAATCATATTTCCATAGATCGATCTATCGATCCTCCGTATTTAACTCGGAGGATTCACGTTCCGGTCGTTGACACTACACTACATTCGTAGCAAGAGTGCACTTTACATGGCGCTGATTTAGCGCCAGCCTAAAAATAAACCGGTGCCACCGGGCCGGCCGTAAATATCAATTAAATTCTTATCGCGCGACGCATTGCATAGGAGGAACACACGAATCGATCAAAGCGTAGCAGACTCGGCTAACGATCCATGTACATATGTATATATACATATACATACACATATTTTTCGAGGAAGTTAATGGATTTATTCGAACGCGATTGGTAGCGAAGTGTCGGCTTAAGAAACCCGAGCGAGTGATAATTCTTTTTATCAAAAATATTCAAAAGGAAAATTCGAAGATATTATTCTTTTTTTTTTCTGATATCTTCTTATCATCTCTCTTCTCTTTTTTTTTTTTTTTTTTAACTCGCACACAAGCACTCAAACAAAACGAACGGACACGAATTTATCTGAATTGAATTTGACACGCATAAAGAGAGAGTTAAAAGAAGACAGAGAGAGAAAGAGAGAGAGAGAGAGAGAGAAAAGTGAGAGAGAAAAAAGAGGAAAAAGGAGAAAGAAAAAGAAATATTACAAAGATTCGTACACACCGTTTGGCCAACGCCAATGGGCATTATGTCGTAAAGGACGAGTAGCAACGTTCTCTGGCAAAAAGATCGAACGTTGCTCGATACGAATTTCGTCAACCAATCACGTGCCTTCCCTTTTAACGAATTCGCTGCAGTGACCTACATATACATACGATATATCTATACACACATACACACACACAGCATATATCCGCATGAGTATTATCCTCGGAACGCTGTCATCGCGAACCTTTTATACGAGATTATTCGTTTTGCTCGGTCAAACTGAAAGTTGGTCCGAACGCGACTGGCGCCAGGACATCGTGGCTCCTTCATAATCCTTTTTCTCTTTCCTCTTCTCTCTCTCTCTCTCTCTCTCTTTCTCTGTCTTCCTTTTTCTTTTATCCTCCTTTTGTTGGACGAGAGAAATCGTTCGGCCTTAACTCTCAAATTCCTTTTTATAACTCTGAAATGAGTCATTATCCTTGCATTTTAATTCGGTTCTCTCCATCATTCATTCTCCTTCTCGTTCTTTTATCCTTTTTTTTTCTTTCTTTTTCTCTTTTTCCCCTCTCTCTCTCTCCTTCTCTCTTTCTCGTCACGAGTCTGCCGTTTCGGAAAGCAACAGGTGTGTCGAGCGATCGTTCGATTAAATCCCATTATAACACGAGATTTTTCTTTTATTTTAAAATTCCGTGAAAACCGGTCGGTCGACCCGTTAAGTGAATTTTCAAAATGCTCTCTCTCTCTCTCTCTCTCTCTCTCTCTCTCTCTCTCTCACTCCATATCTATATATCTCTCTTTCTCTCTTTAATGAGAGCGTCGAGATTAATTGACGGTGAATGAAATTACGATGCAAAGTACGATGTAGTAGGATCGATCGATTGGGAACATCGATATTGAGATGTCATCGTTGAAGATAAAACGACAAGTTAATACGATCGTTCTGCCATGGTGGTCCACGTTTTGCCTCCTCTCCCCTCCACCCACCACCCCTCTTCACCTCCTATCACCCCTCCTCGCATGCCCTCTCTCTCTCTCTCTCTTTCTCTCTTTCTCGTTGTAAAAAGTTGTCTCGACCGAAATCCTTCCCGTGTAATTTTGTCGGCGGAGGAAGGAGTAAAAAGAAAAGACAAAGATAATAGTATCGATATATATATATATATATATATATATATATATATATATATATATATCGAACGCCAGGCTACTTCGAAGTGTATAGAGGAGGAACGACGAAGGCTAATAAATATATACGAGCGGTCGTTGCAACCCAAAAGAGGCGACCTCGCGTACTACGTTTGAATTAATTATTTTGTAGCGATCTCTCCCTCTCTCGGGCATGAATAATTCAATTCAACAAGAGAGATAAAGATAGATAGATAGATAGATAGATAGATAGATAGAAAGAGAGAGAGAGAATAGGTGTGGGAGGTAGATAATTATTCTTGACCATTTTTACCGATTGGCATCAAGTGCCAAATCAAATTCTCTCTTTTTTTTTTTCAATGTAAACAAAGAAGAGAAAAGAAAAATAAAAGAAAGAGAGAACAACGAGGCGAGTCGCTTGATTTGATTTATTTATTTATTATTTGTTGTTGTTGTTGTTGTTGTCGTACTTGACAAAAGTCAATTTTCACGTTTAGATTTCAAGGGACACGACGAACGGACGGGAAGATAACAAATGTTATCCTTGTTCTCTCGAGAACGTACGAGATTAATTAGCATTATTAACGCGTTCTACTCTTTCACTTTACCCGTGTTTCCAGGATACTTCGGTAAATATTTGAACAAGTACAACGGCTCGTACATACCGCCTGGCTGGCGGGAATGGGGTGGCCTGATAATGAACTCGAGATACTACAACTACAGCGTCAACATGAACGGGAAGAAGATAAAGCACGGCTTCGAGTATAGCAAGGACTATTATCCGGATTTAATAGCCAACGATAGCGTCGCGTTTCTACGGCAAAGCAAGCATAATTTCGCCCGCAAACCTGTAATGTTGGTTGCAAGCTTTCCGGCACCTCATGGTCCAGAAGATTCCGCTCCGCAATTCTCCCATCTCTTTTTCAACGTCACCACTCATCAGTAAGTATACGCGTATAAGAATGATCGTCCTTCTCCCTTCGGGTAAACAATCAAGTTGAATCTTATAACGGGGTGGTCGACCTCGATTTCGCAAACACACTCGTGTACCTCCTAAGAATTTCTCTGCGAGCCACACACGCACGCACGCACTCTCTCACTCTCTCTCGTTCTTACAGTACGCCAGCTTACGATTACGCACCGAATCCAGACAAACAGTGGATTCTCCAAGTCACTCAGAAGATGCAGCCTATACACAAACAGTTTACGGATCTCTTGATGACCAAGAGACTCCAGACTTTGCAGAGTGTCGACGCTGCGGTCGATAGAGTGAGTTTGTTTATATATGTATATATATATATACGTACAAGAAGAAGAAGAAAAAAAGGAAAAAAAAGTAAAGAAAAGAAAAGAAAAATAAAAAGAAAGAACCAAAAAAGAATAGAAGACGCGAAACGTTAATAAATATCCAAGAGAATGATGTTATTCCTGTGTCTACAGATCTATCAAGAACTGAAAGACCTGGGAGAGCTGGACAATACCTATATTATTTACACATCCGACCACGGTTATCACTTGGGACAATTCGGTCTTATCAAAGGCAAGAGCTTTCCGTTCGAGTTTGACGTCAGAGTACCCTTTCTCATAAGAGGGCCCGGCATAGAACCTGGATCCGTGTAAGTTTTTTTTTCTTTTGGATCAATTCAGAATAATTGCAAGGATCGTCGTCCGAGTTGTTTTGTAATTTTATTAACGACATTAAAAAGAAAGGAACACCTCGTTTTTTAATCATCGAACAGGATCGTCGATCGTTAAAGGCATATAGAGATCTATTTGTTCCGTAATTCGTTAGGTCGATCGCATACCCATACACACACACACACACATATATATATATATATATATAGAAATACAATCTGCTCGTTCCCTTAGCGAGATTTCACGGCAATAAATAGAGCACTTGCACGTAAGTGCCCGTTGTCTGGAACGTCTTCTGGAATTACGGTTTCGCGGTCCGCCATAAAGAGTCTTGGTACGCTATAAATTATCCTGCTGGACCGTGAAACCAAGCGCGATGAGAAAAGTGGTCCGCGACCGTTGTATTGGTAGTAGTGGTAATGGTGATGATAGTAGCAGCAGTAGTAGTAGTAGTGGTAGTAGTAGTAGTAATAATAATAATAATAATAATAGTAATAGTAATAGTAGTAGTGGTAGTGGTAGTAATAATACCAATACACATTTTTACCGGTATTGATAGAAGAGATGGCGGAGAACATCAGCAAGAACATCGTTTAAACGTTGTACATGTTCATAGATACTTTCGAGTATAAATCCATGTCGAGTCGCGTACCGTGATTCTCCTACTCCTCCTCGTTGTGTCGCGTTGTTACTTCTATCTCCATTCGTTTTTGCGACGACTAATCGTTGTGGAAATTGACTGAAGGATAAAGAGAGACTGAAGAGAGAAACGATTCGCAGCACGTCCTTCCTCTTCTTCTTCTGCTGCTACTATTACTACTACTACTACTACTACTACTAACTACTTCGACTTTTCTTCATCCTCTTTTTCTTCTCCTTGTTCATCCTCCTCTACTTCTTCTTCTTACTACGATTGAGTAATGGATCTTGGTTTATAAAGCAAATAACCCCGCTAAGTGCTACCCTTTAAGCATCGAGTCGCGATAGAGAAGGTCCTATGTAACGTTCCAGAGTAGACGACATAGTTTTAAACATTGATCTGGCGCCGACCTTCCTGGACATCGCCGGCGTCGAGACACCACCTCAGATGGATGGCCGATCCTTCAAGATGCTTTTTCTAAAGTAAGTTATTTATATATTGGGTGACGCGAATTAGACGAAATTAAATTTTTATCGCGCGACAATATCTCCTCAAACAAAGCCTTTCTCGCTATCCCTAACGAACGTTATTTATATACTCGTCGCGTCACAAATCCAATTTAACGAACAATCGAACAAAATTCTTACTAATAATATTATATATATATATATATTTTTTTTATGAATAAATAATAATATTAATATATATCTCTTTATACTGCAATATATTTCCTTTTAATTATTTATCGTATTAATATATATATAACACATTATTATTATTCTAATTATTGATACTTCTCGTTTTTTTTTTTTTTTTTTTAAGTAACAAAAGTTGCACGAAAGAAATTTAGTGAACGGAAGATGTCTGTTAACAATTTTTTTTTGTTTTCTTTTTTTTTTTCTCTTTTCTTTTTCCAGTAATAAGCGCGGTAGAAGGACGAAAATCAAATGGCCAGATACGTTCCTGATAGAATCGTCGGGTCGTCGGGAGACCCCAGAGTCCATCGCAGAATCGAAGGCGCGAGAGGCGAGAAGGCAAAACGCGACGATGACGAGGCAAACGCATGGGTCACAGAACGAGGAGGTTGACGACATTGCCGAGGCCGACGATTCCGAGACAGATCGTCGTTTTATTGAAAACGATACGGGAAGCGATCAAGATATTTCCGAGGATGATTTCGACGAGTCGATTATCGACGAGACGAGTATATAATTTTTCTTCCGTTTTCTCTTTCTTTCTTTTTTTTTTCCCCTTTTCTTTTTACATTTAACAATATTTTTCACGGCGAAAAAGTTAGGGAAAACGAAGATGACATTGAACGTTCGTTTACACTTCCTTTTTTTTTTTTTTTTTTTTTTTTTCGTAGCTCCGGAGTTGCATTTGGACAACAGAGTGCATCCCGTACAATCGCCGTACTCGTCGAAACACGAGCGTCTAGCGATCGAGTGTTCGAGACCGGAAGCCCAGGGTGATTGCGTGCACGGTCAAAAGTGGCGTTGCGAGAGAGACGGTCATCGTTGGAGAAGGCACAAATGTAGATACGCGATACCACCACAGCCAGTGCAAAGGACGTCGAAAAAGTGCGCGTGTTTCACGCCCCAGGGTTTGGTATACACCAGACTGGAGACCAATGATTTCGACATGTCGAGATATGGATTTGGTAGGGATCGAAGACCTTTCGATCCTTATTACAGCGAAACGAATGGATATTTCATGAAACGAGGTCAGTTTTCTTAATAATTTCGTAAAAGTGACGATTAATTTTCTATCGTATGATCATCGTACGCGGAGATAGGGAATGTTCTCGTCGATGTAAAGACAAATTATTTGGAAACGAAAAATTTGATGTTCATATATATAATTAAATTCTAAAGTAAATAATCAATGAAAAAAAAAATATATATATATATATATATAAATCAAGGTAAAAGAGAAATATCCGAGAAGGATGAACTCGAGGAAGAAGATTTAGACGATACGAGAGATCGACGAGCAATAGACGAGGAGGACGACGATGAATTCCTTCAGGATTTGGATACGCTCAAAAGAGACTTTCACGAGGACGACCATCTCTTCAGGTATCTAATTGGTCGCTAAATTAAACGGGGGGAATAAGATTATCCTGATCTTTCGTTATGAAGCGCAGGTAAACGGTTGCTTTCAGAAATACCTATCGTAATTATACGCGAGTAATGCGGATCGACAAGGATGATGACGATGACGATGACGACGACGACGAAAACGACGACGAACGTAAAAGCAACGTAGAAGAAAAGGAATGGGATGATCGTCCGATTTCAAGTTACTCGATTAACGATTTCGATCCTAGTTTAGATAAGATCGTAAAAGGTCGATTAAATGTCGAAGATGTGATCAGGAGACATAGAAGAGTGCGAAGGAGTGCAACGAAGAAGGATACGATTGAACACGTTACACAGATAATGGAAAGTATAGAGGAAGAACTGGACGATTTAAAAGTACGTTGAAAACATTTTTATATATATTTTCTAGCGTTCTATTAATACTTTAGCTACTAAAAATCGCTTTAGCGACTACCCGCTAATTTACTTTCTTCTTTTCTTTTGGGACGAAGCGTCACTGTGGCTTCTTCTCTTTGGGAGATGGTTTTTTTTTTTTTTTTTTTTTTTTTTTTTTTTTTTCTTCAAACTAAGAGCCACTATAACGGCTCACTTGTTTTCTTTCTTGCTTTATACTAACACAGCTGGTATAGTCGAAGGCCATCGAAATACCGATCGCAGCACTAATTTCGTTTACGCGCCGTTCTAAACAGCGGCAAAGTAGATAGCACGTACGACGACGATATACAGCTCGCTAGAGTGGCCTGAATATTTTCTTTATTTTCATTTCGCAGCAAACGCACGCACGTCATTCTACCTCGCCAAAAGTGACCTTACCGTCCAAATGTTCGGTACTTCCCGAAGGCGGTGTTAATTGTAGCGAAGCTATTTATCTCGATCCGAACGAGTGGAGAATATCAAGGCGAAAGATCGAACAACAAATTAAAGAGATGAGAATGCAGTTAGAGACTTTGAAGGTACGTTGATATTCTCGATATCATCATCCAGGTGTTTATATATGCCGTGACAGAGTATAATTAGATTAATTATATTAATTATTTAGGAAATACGTCGGCATTTAATGATCAAACGTCCCCAATTCATTCCTGACAATGACGAGGAGTCTGCCGAGTCGGAGGAGCCACATGTTTCTCATAAACCACCACATTATCATACTTCTAAGAATCATACAAGCAGGCATCACAAAAAACACGAGAAAGGGCCCCATGCGAATTCGATTAACGTAACCACAACGACCCATCGATCTACTTCAAAGTCGACGCAACAGTTTTCTTCTACCATTGAAAAAGGCACGACGATTCACGAAGATAATATAAATAGATATAACGTTACTCAAACAGAATTGTCGACTAATGAAAGGGAGTCGTCTATTGCTTTTGCCACTACTACTACTGCTACCACTACCACTACTACTACTACTACTACTACTACTATGGAGTTATCCGGCACGACGACCGCTGCTACCTTACCGAAATCAAAAAAAATTCCACGTCGACAAAAAATCAAAGAACCATCTAATAATACTACCGAGAGCGAGGACAATAAACAGCAAAGACGTAGAAAATTTTCCTATCACCGTAAGAACAATAATAATACGCTTCTTACCAATAGCGTTCACGACGACGTAATACCGCCGAGTCAGAACGCAAACGAAAATATCGCAACTGTTACTCCAATCCAAGAGGACGTAACATTCAATCAAAGAACGCAATATCGACCAAACAAATCGACCAATGTACCGATCGTCATTACCAGCGTTCACGACGGCAATCAGGATAATTATAGGAATAACAATGTAAATAATAAATTAACGACGACCGAATTAACGTCGTCGCAGCACGCATCGTCGTCCTCTTTCGTAACCGTAACAACACCAGGTTCGATCGGAACCGTCGAATTTGGTACGCCGGTATTCAAACCAACTGTATCGTCTAACGCACTAAATCGTCCTACTTCGATCAAGAGCGAAACGACTAGTACGACCAGTACGACCAGTACGGCTAGTTCAACGATACAATTAATAAACGTATCGACTACGATTCCTCCTCCCGCGAAGAAATTACCAAAAGTACAAAAGAACAAAACGGGTGCCATTCTGGGACCAGCTAGAATAGATGTCACCATTTTGGAGACTCCGGATAGAAAACATAAGCAAGGTATATTTTTATAATCGTATTATATATTTCATATATGTACGTGTATCGTTATCGAAGAGATATAAAAATATCGAATATATATATAAAAAAAATATATATATATATATGTGTGTGTATTTTTTTTTTTTTATATATATAATAGGTATAGCAGCAACAAATAATAATGGTCGTTTACCGCCGTTACTAAACAGCCCTTTGGAAGCACGTCACAAGTGCTATTGCGAACCTGATTCGTATTCGAAGAAAGATGAGAAAGAGATCGCTAGGGAGGAAAGGAGACGGTTAAAGGAGGAACGACTTAAGAAGAAAGAACGCAAACTTAAGAAAAAGGCTAAGCTTGAAAAGGATTGTTTGACTGAAAAGATGAATTGCTTCGAGCATGACAATGATCATTGGCGCACTGCTCCATTGTGGAATGCAGGGCCATTCTGTTTTTGCATGAATGCCAACAACAATACGTATTCGTGTATACGTACTATTAACGTAACGCATAATTTTCTTTATTGTGAATTCACCACAGGTTTAGTGACTTTTTACAATTTAAGAATCGGTGAGTATATAGAAGATGGTTTTTTTTTTTTTTTTTATTATTATAAATAAAACGAATGTATCTTCATTATATTATGTTTTTTTTTTTTTTTTTGTAGATCCGTTTGAACAATGGAACAGAATATCGATGTTGACACAATCGGACAGATCTTATCTTCACGATCAGTTGGAACATTTGAAAGGTTGTAAAGGAACGCGAGATTGTACAGTAGGAAGTGCCAGAGACACAATGCCCCAAGTTCAACAACATCAAAAATATATATCTAAGAGAAAGTATAGTAATACGTTTGGTATGTAACAGCATTATTACCTTTCCGCTTTATTAAGTATATATCTTGGTTCGTTAACAGCGAATAGCTTCGTTACTTCTTTTTATTCATTCATTCATTCATGCATTCATTCATTTATTTTTTTTTTTCATTTAGAGGATTTATTTGTGCCGTCAGCCTTACAAATTATTCGAGAAAGTGAACTCGGTAGTCCGCCTAATAAGAGACGAAAAAAATTACCAAGGTAAGTTTTGTTTGCATTTCAATTTCATTTCCCAATTCAGTGAGAGATGTTTTAATATCTTATAGCGTTTGGAACAGGCGAAGTCGAAGTTGGCAAACTAACTTCAGACATCATGAAGATGCGATGACTTCACGACGTCACAGACATCAGTATTGGTAAATTTTGTATTTTTCTTTTTTTTTTTTGTTTATAATTATTTTATTTCATATTTTTTTTTGTTCTTTTTTTTTTTTAAATTTCAAATTTTCTTCATAACAGTGTGACAAATTGCCTTAGAAATGTAATTAGTTTCGCAATGCATTTAATAATGTAATTTATTTTGTTATATTAGTGACAAAGATTACGATATTTAATTGAAAACTATTTGGAATTCATTCGATTCTTATCATGGCACGCAATGGAATATTAATGATCTGCTTTTTCTTGATAAATGTCTTAATCGTATAGGATACGTACATAGAACTGTTGCAATATTATTTGCAAAATTATTCGTGCTACATTAAAAAAAAAAAAAAAAAATAAAAAAAAAATAAAAAAAAACAAAAACAAAAAAAAAGGAAAGAAAAGAAAAAGGAAAGAAAAGAAAAATTACGTTTACTTTTAAGGAATCCATTTCTTTTTAACTTTTTTGATAAATTAAACTTGAATACTATCGAAGTCAATCTAATAAAATGAACTAATCGTTTATATTAAAAACTCTTGAAGAAAAAGAAATAATCAGCTTTTGGAAACGGCTCTATGCTTTCTAATAATGCAGTTCTAAACAATAGAAATGGCTATTCAAAAGGAGCTAGGTACTCTTATATGGTTTATCTGAAATTTTATTACATTGAAAGTAATAAAACGCTCTTATAATGCACTGCCAATTTTTCTTAATACAATCATCTTTTATTGATATTTTTAAATGAATATTTAGAAAGAGGATATGTATAAGATTAGATCAACTGCAGCACAGCTGTTATACTATCCTAAGACTGTGTACATTTATTGATATATATAAGCAAGAAATTTTTTGTACAACTAGCTTCACAAAAACGGCTTTCTTACTTCAATTATATGAAATCCACATTTATGTTTAATAAGTAGAAATAAATTATATTGTTTATATACTCTTAACTTCATTCTGTTAAAAATGATATTACTACAATGGATGAATGTTTAATAAAAAGTTAGGATACTGCTATGTACTAAGAAAAAAAAAAAATTACATAAGAAAATATTAGCATTAGAAATACATGTATTATATATCATTTTTATAATGAGTTTTATCATATTTATTTTTTCATATTATTAAAATTCTACTAATTTTTCTCACATAAAATATATTATATAACTTTTCATTTGATTTGACAATACTAAAGATTAGTTTCTTCATTGTTATTATAACATATTCAGATTTTTATGAGGACAATGTATTTTACTGTTATTATTAAAAAATAATCGTTTAAGAATATCAAATGTCTAGTTAAAGGACTAAGTTGACATATAGAGCAAGAGAGTTTATTGTCGTAATTCATCCAGTGCTTATTCTATCTTATTTCATAGTGCATTACAGATATCATTTAGCTTTCAGGCTTGCACCTGTGCATATGTAGATAATAAAAAAATAACTTATTTATATTTTTAATTGATCTTATGACATTGTAAAGCTTGTAAAAAGATAATTCAAAAAAAAAAAAAAAAGGTAGAAAATTTTTTGAATTATTTTTATGTATCTAATTCTGTAATAAAGTATTACTTTTTAGACCCAACTGTCCTTGCCATAAAATACTTATTTAAATAAAAGTTATTTCTCATTTGCCAATGATATATAACCGTTTTATTTAATTTATGAAATAATTATATGAATATAAATAATCAAGCAATGACCTTATATTATAATTAAAATGAATAATATAAATAAATAAAATGAGTAAATAATGTGAGTAAATTATGTATATTAAGAATTAAAAATCAAGTGCATCATCAAAATCTTCGTAAGTTTCAAATATATTTTGACATTCTTTAGTACTATTAGCTATAGATTTAATTTCAGTCTTGCTACTAATATCACAAGTAGATTCAGAACTCATAGGTCTTGAATCTTTTATTTCGCTATTTGTAGGATCATCTACTTCACTTTCACAGAAACGATCATCTTTGATATAACCTCTACAATTTTCATAATTATTATCTATAGTATGTTCTTTGTAGTCACATTCTTTGTCTGATACATGCAAAGAATCGTCTAATAGTATTTCAGAATGATTAGACCAGTTATCTAAAACTTGTCGATTAGACGATTCTTCTTCATCGTAAGATACATAATTGCTATTATCGATGCTGGAATGAGTTGTTTGCGTAGATTCAAAGCCTTTTAATTTTTGAGAGTTTAATTCTTGCACATGCAAACGACAATCCTTCCCCGATCCTTGAAAATAAACCTAAATACGATAATTGTCTTTTATATACCATTATATAATATACCTATATAAATTAATGAAATTAAATAAAAAAAAAAAAAAAAATATGACATACTCGCCGGATAGATTGCTTTTCATTACAAACTTTGCACTGCCATTTCTTCGCTTTTTTGACAATATGCACCTACACGCATTTATAAGACGAATATACGAATGTTGCGATCATAATGAATATGTCAAATGATGATTAAAAATCAAAAAGAGAGAGAGAGAGAGAGAGAGAGAGAGAGAGAGAGAGAGAGAGAGAGAGAGAGAGAGAGAGAGAGAGAGAGAGAGAGAGAGAGAGAGAGAGAGAGAGAGAGAGAGAGAGAGAGAGAGAGAGAGAGAGAGAGATCAACTTACTTGAAACATTTGACAGGAATAACAGCATAATATATTCATTTCTTGCGACATGTTTTTAATTTTCAATGAATACTCGAGAGCTCTTTCTTTTCTTCTTATATCCCGTTCTTGATATAACCTTAAAATATCCTCTACGTTGTTGATCGCACTTCAATAATTATTATTTTTATCGTTAATCTAATACGCAATATTACTTAACTTACAATATTATTACGAAATATGTCCAAGCTTTTATTTAACGTAAAATAATATTAGAAATATAAAGAATCGTAGTGTTTTAGTTTGCCGCCATTCTCTCGAGATACTAATTGCGCGCCAAATTTCTTCGTCCAGATGGCTCTCTGTAAGAACGCAGTTATTTTACCAATAACACGAGTGAAAAAAGAGAAAGAGAGAGAGAAATAAATAATTGTTGCGTTCTGTTATTGTTATAATTCTCTAATATTACAATAGCGTATATCTACGTAAATAACTAAATAAAAGAAGAAATAAATTCGTCGGAATATTCGCTATGATTAATCAGGTTTTAATCATTGATTCTCATCTCGTGTGAAAAACTTTTTTGTATAAATATTTTTGTTACAGATTCTAAATGGAAGACTCATTTCTTTAATAAGACAAGAAAACAGATTATCAAAGAGATCTTTGTTTTATTGGCTGACCATAATTTTTAATAGGTATCTCAATTAATATACAAAATGTTTCTTTAATTGAAGCTAACGATAATTAATGTATCTTTAATTTGTAACTCGTAGTTATTCCTTTTCAAAAAGATTAATTTTCGTATCATTAATCGAAATATTTTCAGTTATTTATAATAGTCGAATTATTTGGTTATTTCGTTATTTATATCCTACAAACTAAATTTTGTACTTCAAGTGTCGATAGGAAAAGGATCAAAGAGGTTGGTCCTGATCAAGCTTGCGCTGAATGGCTCTTGAGAAATGGAGCTTATGTAAAATGGAAAAATTCTTTAGAGTATTTAAAGGATTATAATGTTTTGATCAAACAAACAGGAACAAATTATATACAAAGCGTCGAAGCTGAAAATGCAGGTATAACGTATGTAGGATTTCCATATTTTGGTTAGTAAGACCAGTTAAAAATTTTTCTAGAAAAAGGGACAGACAAATAGTTCATTTAAATTAATCTAAAAATATATATTTAGATGGTTGTAAACATATAGAAGAGGTTAAGCTTATTCGTTGTCGATATATTTGCGATAGAGCAATGTCTTCGTTATCGTTTTTAAAGGAATCTCTAACTAATCTCGAAGTTATAGAATGTCCTAGCGTAACTGATGAAGGATTGTATCAGTTGAAAAATCTTCAGTATGTATGAACGCTCAAAACTTAAGAAAAATTTAATAGGTTATGATTAGTTATGCTAAAAATTTATCTCTTATTTCGTGCTTGTAGAAAATTAAAAATATTGCAACTCGAAGGAATGCCATATTTAAAAAATCCAGATGATGTCAGGAAACAATTAACGGAGTCCTTACCAAATACTAAAATCGAATTGAAATGAAATGCTTACCGATAAGATATTGTGACTTTATTACCATTTACTTATTAATAATACACGAATAAATCGAATGAAAGAAACCAAAAGAAATTAGATTTAAGACTAATATATATAATTGCGTATACCTGAATTTAAACCAGCAATGAATCCAGGTGTAATTCTTGATCGATTTTGCTAAGCATGGTCTAATTTTAATGACAAAGGTTTAAACGAGATGACGACATTTTCGAACTTTTGGGAAAACTTTTATTTTCTTCCAAAGAAAGAAAAAAAAAATCGTACCCAAAAAATATTGCCCGTAATCCAGACGCAATCCGAGAAAAACTAGAATAATTATTTAAAATATTATATGCGACCATTCGCCCGGCGTAACTTACGTTATATAAAATAATCAAAGTGTCGCTTCGATGTTCACTCGACGGAAGGTAAAAGAAAACTGATTCGATATAACAGTCAAAGTCAACGAAAAGTTTGTTTTCGATGACGTAAACAGGTTACGACCGCGCATATAAACTTTAACTCGTATCGACGCCACATGCGTCGCCACGTTCGATTTCTTTAATAAAATGTAGATAAATACACAAATAATTCCTTATTTTTATCATATTTTTAATATTTATGTTCATGAGAGTTACATTGCGATAAGGACAGATTCAATATGTAACATCTTATTATTTTAATTAAAAAAAAAAGGGAAGGCTTTACGTACGTCCACAAAATGTGATTGACTGGAAATAGTGATAATTGTTATAATCTATATAATTGACACATATAACATTAATAAAATAATGGCAGAAAAAGGTGCCCATTTAACTGGAACAACTTGTACAAAACCTTCGATCTTTGAAATTGTTGCACAAGAATCTCTTGCTTATACGCTTGAACCTGCCTTTAAAAAGATTCTATCGGTATGTATATAATGGACTTTATAAGATATGTTCTAATTAATGATTAATAGTGATTTGTATTTGATTTTATAATTTATTGTAGCAATAGTTTTGTATTAAAAATGAAAATGTTTTAGTTTGTTATATCCTTTAATCCTGAAAGATATGGGCATTTACTTGAATGGTCAGATGAGGGATACTTGATTTTTAATACATTCCTTCAACGATACTATCTCAGCAAATATTGTAAATATATTTTAATATTTATTTTGTTTAGAAGAAATCTCTTATGAAATTACGTTCTTTATATATATATATATATATATATATATATTGACTATATTTATGTTACAGCTGCATCATTTTCTGAAACATTTTATGGATTAAAGCGTATTTCACTAGTCGATAAGAAGTTTCAAGATCAATTATCAACGAAACAAAAATATCTTTCTTTATTGTTTCTTGTTTTATTACCATATTTTAGAGAAAAGTTATCTAAGCTTAGTTATCGATATAAGCTGCAAGAAGCTGACAACTATATACCTAAATCAGTAAGTAAAAATATTATTATTATTATTATGATAATTAATAATGTAATATGGATTATAAAATTGTATCATCATTATAGAAATGGGAAAGACTTTTAAAAAAATGTGTTATCGAAGGTCATAATACTTATTTCACATTATATGAGTCTATAACATTATGTAATTATATACTTTATGTATCTGGAAGATCAATGTATGCGACACCATTATTAAGGTTTCTTGGTATTATACTTACTTATTCAGAAACAAGGAATATTGTTCCTATTACAGAATTATTGCACAAAGCTAGAAGTAGTTCTTTTACTATTAGCGACGGATTAGATATACTTCAGACCACAGTTGCTAGATCTTTTGAAATTGGAGCATTCTTTCTACAGTTTTTATCTTGGTGGACCCAAGAGAATTATTTTACAGATATAATGGCGCTTCCAGCTCCATCAGCTCCAAAGGTAAGAAATACAGAATTAATAATACTTCCTTAAAGGATTTAGAATCTATTTCATAAAAAGATGCTTAATGATTTAATTTTTATTATAAGGTTATACATTCAGCAGCAAAGTATAAAGGACTATGTCCACTTTGTATGAAAGTGCCGCATATACGTACAGTACTTATGGTATCAGGGTATGTACATTTAAGACCATTACATGTTCTGTTTTGCGTTACAATTATAATTATTTTTAGGTATATATTTTGTTACCAATGTATTTTACCTCAAGTAAGGAATAAGAAATGTTGTCCGGTAACAAATTATCCAGCAAATGAAAATGATTTAATACGTTTATATGTATGATTTAATACGTATATATGTAAATGAAATGTGAAACATAGTGTAAATATTAAAACGTTGAAAAGGCAAGTATGTTATTGAATAAAATTTTTATTTCTATTTATTAAATAGTATTTATTTACGTATTAGTAATACGATAGTCATATCATAAAGATTCTTTTAAAATCATAATACACTTTTGTTCATTTTCCAAGGTATATTTTTTTATATTTCATACTTTTAATATTGCTCTTAATGTCATAATATATGAAAATGTTTTATATATTACCTATACCGTATAATATGCAAGAATGGATCAATAATATAACATAATGTTTTGTAAAAAAAGTAAGTTAAATGTATTTACCAATCCACAAAATTTGAGAGATAAGGCAGGTACAATACCGCTTACTGAGATTGCGATAGGCTTTTGACATCTTTGTATGATAAAAAGTATATTTTTGCGCATCGTCGGTGAAGTTTCTAGCCACGAGGATACGGTAATTAATGAAATTAAATTGGAAGACTGAAAGAATGACCATCGGTATATAACAGGCTAATATAATACATTTTCTTTAAAATATACTTTACAATATCAGTCACTGCTTGAGCCACGCAGCTACATACAAGAAGTCTGGTAAAAGATAGTATCGTTACTGCAGCAAACTGTGTTATATGCAGGAAGGGTACATCCTAAAAGAAAGATAATATCAGTATGAAATATTATTTAAAAAATTTGTACGAAATACTTACATTTAACAACAACAAACTACATGTAATCAAATACGAGCATGCTGCAACTATGGATTTGACGATAATGGGTGTGACAGTATAATTTACTATTGTTACATATCTGTTAACAGAAATACATATTACAATAACTTTAATAATTTCAATTCGTAGCAATTAAAAAATTACTATTTATTGTTCTGATTAATACCCGATGGCATCTTGATGTTCCATCACAAAGTTTTTAAGTTCATCATTGTTGATGATATTTTGCAATTTTATCCCAATTATAATAAATTTAAAAGATGCATAGCTTAAAATTGCGATTACCATTACGTCAACAGTGATAGCACAAAATGCTTGCATAACAGTGTATGTATTTAGTATATATACAAGATACATTGCCCAACTCTTTTCCATTGGAAATGGATATATTGTATTAAGTGGTATATCTCTGTTACGTAATACAGACGGAGCAAAGACAAAAATTGAACCACCGCTAACAAAGAGAGTGGACATAAATGCTAATAAAATGCTTATACTTCTTAGATTATTTCGTCTTAGTGCTAATTCTTGAGAGGTTGCTTTGAAAGAAAATTCCTTCATATCGTCTATAAGTATCTACAAGTCATTTCATTATATTTGTATATGTCACAACAATATAGTCGAATATTTTATAAATAGGTATTATAAAAATTCGCAACCTTGAAATTTGACTTTTGCAATGTGCAGTAACATAAATTGAAAAGTGATTCACATATATATACGAATTCTACTATTGATTTCATCATATTTACGATATCTTCGCGATAATGGTAGATACCGATCGATAATGCTAATATCGATGTTATACCATTAAGAGCGTAACTGCACCATAAAATTCGATAGAAAATTTTTTTTAATATATTAGCATTGGGTTCCAGCGGCCACGTCGCGGTGATTACATTTAACCACTGTAAAAATTTAATTATATTATCGTGATCGGTTAAAAAATTCATTTCGAGCTTGTTATAATTTTTTTATTTGTTTTTTTTTCTCACTTTATACGAAATTTATTGATTAAAAGTAATTTATTATTTTCGATTAAATTTTTACGCTACTTTCAAACGATTACGTTTTATTCGATTCGGTAAACTGTTATTCAAACTGAAATTTCATAGCAGACTGAATCTACAGCTAAGATATTGAAAATCTTTACAGTTAAGAGTATTCCAAATGAATCATCGTCAAGCATCACGAAGGACATTTTTAAAATATTAATTTAGTCGTCGAAAGAAATGCAATTATTACTACTCGTTAGCGCTACTCAGACGTAATGATTTCATATTTAACGAGAACTCGTAATTACATTTCAATTTGTCTAATATACACTGTATTATTACATAGTTTAATTTCTTACACAATGTTTAAAAAAAGAATAACGTTTCATAATTTTCAATATGAAAAGCGGGAAGAGTTCCATGATGAATTTGACATTTTGAAATTTCCGCCATACATGTCGTTGGAAAATTTAATTAATTTCTTTTCCTTCGCATATTCGATAATAATAATAATAATAATAATAATAATAATAATAATAATAATAATAATAATAATAATAATAATAATAATAATAAAAAATTAATGAATCGTTTAAAGAGCGAATCGTAGTAATTATCGAAATATAACATTTTAGGAGAGAAAATGCAGATACATTTGGAAAATAAATAGATATGGTTTGGCTTTGCGTGAGAAATACAATAAATGCACGCTTGATGGTACTGCCATCGATTGTTGTTAGCGCCACCAAGTTGATTACTATCTATTTGCTTTTTCCACGTCTGTGTGTGTTCATTCCCTAATGCCGCCGGTTCAAAGAGTCAAAACAAACCCGTGTGACTATTTGCAAGAGTATTTTTATTTTACGTAGCAGTTTTACTATCCGTTCGAGATGAGTCGAAGGAAAAGAGCTAAGGTATGTTTTTAATTAATTAAATTTCATGACTTTATCGTTATACCAGTACTTTATGTTATAACCACTTTACATTAATGGGATCAATCTTAGAACTTTTCGAAAAGTTTGAGATTTTTACTTATCCTATCATTTTTTTGTCATAAAATTAATTCGAATAATCTCATTTTATGATTTTACGTAGTATTTGTGCAGTTAAGAAGTATTTCGTTCGCTCAACACTTTGAATAATTAAGTGAGGTTATGTTTTGATTACAGATGCTGTTGAAATATTTGTGGCATCTTATTTTATATAATTACATCCTTTTTTCTCTCGATGAATTATCATTATTTCTATATACTTGAGCAGATTAAAGTCATTTAACAATGTTATCATTCATAGTATTCTTCTGTTATTTGACTTATAGTGTAAGACTTATAATTATACCTATAAACATTTATCTCTATTTGTTTAAGTTGTAGAGATATCATAGAAATTTATAACAACAATTTATATATATATATATGTATGTGTGTATGCATACTATAGGTAGAGTATAGAGAGATGGAAGAGAAATATAATCAATTAGAAGACGAAAATGCTTCGGATACTTCAGAAAAATCCAAAACTGGTCTTGTTACTCCAGAGAAGAAGATTATTAGTGATATAAAAAAAGAATCTGATCCAGTGTTATCCGTGCCAGCATCGTCCGCACCAAAAGTCGAAGTAAAGGAGGAAGAGGATCAGGATAGTGATCACGAAGATCCGCACGGTAGATAAGCACGTACATTTACGAGAAATAATATTTTCCAATAAAAGTCCCTCATTATTTTTTAAATAATTTCAGTAAAAGAATTATTAAATGGGTTGGAAGGTGCAGCTTTCCAAAGCCGTCTTCCATTTGATAAATTAACGTCTACCGAAGCAGCATGTTTCCCCGATGTATCCGGGGGACCACCACAAACACAAAAAGTATTTCTGCACATTAGAAACAGGCTTGTAAGTTTTTCCTTAAAATGTCACATGATAATGCCACATCTTTCGTTATTTACTAACTTACTCATTGCGATATAAACATGATCATCATTTTTTCAGCTACAATTATGGCTCGAAAATCCAAAGCAACAATTAATTGTTGAAAATGCATTGCCGGCCATAGAACCGCCTTACAACAGTGATACTTTACTCGCCCGTCGAATTCATTCCTTTTTAGAACGTTATGGTTTTATTAATTTTGGTGTTTTTAAACGTTTAAAGGTATGTTGCCTTGAAAGAGAAAAATGTATATTGTTTATAAAGGCACGTTGGTATTCAGCCTAAATTTTTTTTCGTTATGTTGCAGCCATTACCTACTAAAAAACTAGGTAAAGTTATAGTGATAGGTGCAGGAATAGCGGGTCTAGCTGCAGCTCAACAAATGCAACAATTTGGCTTAGAAGTAATTGTATTAGAAGCAAGAGTATGTCCTAAATTTTTTACTTCTTCGATATATATATATATACAAACGCGTATCTACGAAAATCGTCGAAGGTAAAGATATCCATTATCTTTTTTTTTTTTTTATTTTAGGATCGTGTGGGTGGAAGAATCGCGACGTTTCGTAAATCATCATACATCGCCGATTTGGGAGCTATGGTGGTTACCGGTTTAGGTGGTAATCCGGTAACGA
The DNA here is from genome assembly GCA_918808275.2 of Dolichovespula sylvestris. Lineage (NCBI taxonomy): Eukaryota > Metazoa > Arthropoda > Insecta > Hymenoptera > Vespidae > Dolichovespula > Dolichovespula sylvestris. The sequence continues at coordinate 8,312,647 of OU964966.1, forward strand.
CTCTCAGCAAACAAATCAATATGGAACTTCATAAAATACGACAGAAGTGTCCTTTATACGAGAGTGACGGTCAAACTGTACGTGTCCCAAATAAATATTTAATCGTATCCCCGTTATTTTATTAATAACGTATATTTATTTCGAAACAGGTTCCAAAAGACAAAGACGAGATGGTCGAACGAGAGTTCAATAGATTATTAGAGGCGACGTCTTATTTGTCTCATCAGTTAGATTTTAATTATGTAGGCAACGCCGGTTCGGGAGGTCAAGGTGCCAATACACGGCCCGTATCATTAGGTCAAGCGTTAGAATGGGTGATACGTTTGCAGGAACAGGGCGTTAAACAAAGACAAGTTGCGCATTTACGTTCAGTTCTCTCATTACAAGGGAGATTGATTACCAATCAACACAGGGTTAGCATTGGATCAAATAATAGATTGCCCCCTCTTCGTAATATCGTAATTGGATAGATGTACATACATTTAAATGATATAATTAACGTTTGTCCCTAGATGATACAGATAATGGGCCGTTTAACGGAGTTAAATAAGCAATACAAGGAAATGTCAGAAAGTAAATTGCCAACGAGAGACATAACGCAAGAATTCGTTTTGCGTTCGAAATTGCGCGATCTTCACAATGCATGCAAGGTAAGGTGTCTTGTAAAATATCGTACGTTTTTATTAACAATAATATATATTTATTACAATAATATATATTTTATTACAATATATATATAAAGCGATATACACGACAGTTATCGTTTAATCTCCGTAGGAGTGGGATCAATTGGCGGAACAACAAAAGGAGATCGAAGCCAAATTGCAGGAATTAGAGGCATCCCCGCCGAGGTAAATAACGCGTCTACCAAATGATTTAATGATCTCGATCGATCTCATTGGTCTCCTCCACCCTCCCGTACTCGACCATCATATCCATTCATAAACGATACGAATGATTTCAGCGACGTTTACTTGTCGTCGAAGGATCGTCAGATATTGGACTGGCACTTTGCGAACTTGGAATTTGCCAACGCAACGTCCCTTTCGAATCTTAGCTTGAAACATTGGGACCAGGACGACGATTTCGAGTTCACTGGAAGTCATCTGACCGGTGAGTCGATGAATTCAATGTAACACGCTTGTTTGACTTGCTCGCGTTACTCCATCGTGTCAAATATTTTACGTACTTTCGTCGATAAACTGTTCGTCGATCGAGAAGCGGGGGGAAAAACAAACAAACAAACAAACAAACAAACAAACAAAAAACAAAAAATGGGCCGAGGACGAGGCCTTTTTCTCTTTCGATCTTCCTCCTCCTCCTCCTCCTCCTCCTCCGAGGGTGAGGGGACGGGGGAAGATGCATTATTTCTTTGTCGCATTTTTTTTCCCTGTCTTCTCTTATTTTTATTTTGTTTCGTTTCATCCTCTTTACCTTCCTTCCGCTTCGGTGCCCCGAGAAAAGAATCGACAGTTAATTATCCATATAGCCATGGTTAACGACGTCTATTAGAAGTTAATCGAGAACGGCGGCGTTGGCGGCGGCGATACCGCGTAATCGAGATTGGTGTTTATATGCAATGTTGGGGCGGAAGGATTTTACCGTGTATACGTTTAGTAAAAGATGCACGCAGGATGCGTCGCCGGGGCAAACGTGTGTACGTGTGGTAGCGTACACCCTATCTACCCCTCCTCCTATCGCTACGTAAGTTTCGAGAAGAGAAGAGAAGAGAAGAGAAGAGAAGAGAAGAGAAGAGAAGAGAAGAGAAAAGAAGAGAAGAGAGCCCGGCACAGCACAGCCGCTGAACCACGAACAAGAGAGAGGAGAGATGGTGTAGATAGCGCGTGAATTATTCGCGGGTTGCATCCCCTTTATAGGTATCCGATACTTTCTCTCCCTTCTTAGCTCGTTGACTTTATCAAGCTTATTGAAAGCCGATAGCATGAGATCCCGTGTAGATAGTCGGCCTATCCTACCACCGATCGAGTACCCTTACTTCTCCTCTCTCTCTCTCTCTCTCTCTCTCTCTCTCTCTCTCTCTTTATTTCTTTCTTTCTTTCTTTCTCTCTCATTATAAGAATACCGTACCGCGATTTTGTACTTCTTAACGCTGATTGGCTTTTACCAATGTTGCCGCAAAAAGCACGCCGCCGTCGTTGCAGCAGCAGCAGCAGCAGCATGAGCAACAGCAGCAGCAGTTAAGGAGAAGTACTTTCGACAAATTCCACCAACGCTGCTGCCTCGACTACGGTCGTCATCCCGAGATTCGATCTTTCTTTATAAACCGTGTACGGCGTATCAAATGTATTAAAAAAAAAAAAAAAAAAAAAAAAAAGAAAAATCGACGATTGTTACGAGGAAGCGTCGTTCCAATCATCGGAGAAATGGATGGATGGATAGATGGATAGATAGATAGATAGATAGATATATCAAACGAGACAGAGATAACAGAGAAGATAAATACGATGATGAATTTAAGCGTTAACCTCGAAGATATTCGGAGCATTAGGGGGGTGGTGGTGGTGGTGGTGGTGGTGGTGGTTGGAGGGGAGACGACGACGACGACGAGTAAAAACATCTTATCGCGATGGAAGACTATTTTCTCTTCTATCCTCGTCTCTCTTACTTAGCTTTCGTGAAGATCGACACGGCCGAGTGCGCCCCAAAATTGTTCTTTCTCCTCTTCGATCTTCCGAGAAATATTGTTCGGCGGCCACCACATCTGAAACAAGAGACGCGCGCGGTCTCGTACTCTGTGAAGAAAACAAAAAAAAAAAAAAAAGAAAAACGAACAAAAAAAAAATATAGAAAAGAAAAAAAAGAAATAAGGGCGGACAGAATGTAGGGAAGCTAAAAAAAAGTCCGATCGAAATTAAAGCGACGATGGCCACGGGGCCCGTGTTTGAGTGACGTGCATCGATGATCCTGATTGTCCTAATGCCGCCATCATCATCGTCATCATCGTTGTCATCGTCGCCGCTTATGCTTGTTCTATCTCTCTCGTTCTACCTTTCTAACGCGATTAATGAGATGTAAACAATTTAACGGTAAATTAAGCACGACAATGGTTGTCGTTTCTCTCCTTCGGGGTGAAGATGGAGGGAGAAAGAAAGATAGACAGAAAGAAGGAAGGAAGGAAGGAAGGAAAAGAAGGCCTCTTCTAACTAAAACTTCTTCTTTCTTCTTCTTCTTCTTCTTCTCTTTTTTGGCCCGTCGATGGATTCTTCCCTTATATGTGTGTATATATATATATATATATATATATAATCGTCGATGGATGCGCTTTACGGACCATCGATTCCATCCTTCCTCGATACCTCGAACGAAGCTGACCGACCCGTCGCGTGCTCGATCTTTTTGGATCATGCCGAAAAAATTCGTGCGTAGTTAAAGCAGAAGCAATGTATTTTCTCTCTCTCTCTCTTTCTCTTTCTCTTACGGACTCCTTTTTTCTCTCCTGTCCCTTCTATATATCTCTACCTCTCTCCTACTCTTTCTTCTTCCTCTCTTTGCCCCCCGCCCCCGACCTCCTCCCCCCACCTCACCCCACCCCACCCCCGAGCATCGTAACGACGCTCGACTGCTTATCGGACGTTGCAGTCGATACGTCGGAGACTCCTCCTTTGCCTTTTACTTTCGTCGTACGTAATTGGAGTACAGAATCCAGTTTCGCGGTAGGGGTATAGTCGTTAACGAAGTTTACGGACGTATTTCAGAGAGAAAGAGAAAGACAGAGAGAAAGAAAGAAAGAGAGAGAGAGAGAGAGAGAGGTGCAAACATATCCCAGCTTTTCTTGGTAGTATCCATCGTTCCTTCTTCTTCTTCTTCTTCTTCTACTTCTTTCTCTTCGTTCTTCCTCCGCCTTCGTTCCTTTCTTTCTTCTCAACAAATTATCGAGAGATTACCGATCGACTCTCGGACGGTATTCTCGAAGGACTCCTCGAAATTCCTCGACGGTATTTCATTGACAGAACGTAGACACGACCCATCGATATTTCTCTCTCTATCTCTCTCCGGTCTACATCTCTCCTCTTCTCTCCTCTTTGCTCCTTTCCTTTCCTCTACTTTACTATACTCTAACTCTTCTCTTCTCTTCTTTTCTCTCGCTTTCTTTTCTCCAGATTTTGTGTATCCATTGGAAACATCCGTATGCGTAAACATGGTACACACGAGCGTTAGTAAGACGGCCGACAGGACCGACCACGGGGCCCATTTACGAGCTATCGAGAGAAGTAACCCTTCTTCCTCTTATTCTTCGTCTTTTTTTCTTTTTCTTCCTCTTCTTCTTCTTCTTCTTCTTCTTCTTCTTCTTCTTCTATAAACGTTCGTTGACTCCGAATCGTTGCATTCCATTCGATCGGTCCTGTTGTGTTTGTTACCGAAAATTATATTGTCGTAAAGTTGAGTTTGCATGGCCACCTCAACGCCTTCTCCGATCGTGGACGATCTTTTCTTCTCTTCTCTTCTTTCAATGAAATATATATATATATATATATTTATAAAAAAAGGGACAAGTTAGAAATATATACATGCACACGTATCCGAATCTCTACATACATGCATGCATGCATGCATACATACGTACGTACGTACGTACGTACATGTATATATATGCCTGTGTTCGTGCGTGTTTTTCTGAACGAGAGAGACAAACCGCATTCGAGATTTTCATTCGAGTACGAAGATCGTGAATTTTATCGGAATGAGAAAACCCGGCACGCTTCGAGACTTCGAGGCATCGATCGGACGCTTCGCCAAATTGAATTTTATACGAAAAAATTAATCTGTTAGATACGACGTGCGAAGAGAAAGAGAAAGAGAAAGAGAAAGAGAAAGAGAAAGAGAAAGAGAAAGAGAAAGAGTGAGCGAGCGAGAAGATCTTGGAACCGTGGAGAACCGGTTCCAAAAAGCGACGCGCTTCTCGCGGTGGACGCATATCGGTCGAATGTTATCTCGGAAACGACCGGCCATTTCTTCACTGTACGATTAGCTCCTCCAGATGAGGAGAAAAGGAATGAGGTATGGCTCTTTTTGTTGGTTGGGTGGTATTGGACAGGGGACCGGAGGGGGAGGAGGGCTAGGGTTGGTGTCACGGAGGGTTGGAAAGTGAGATAGAATGAGCTAATAGCGCGTCGTCGTTAATTAAGAAGAGAGAAAAAAATTATTTTTTTCTCTCTCTCTTTCTATTTTAGTCAACCTGTTGATCGAACGAAAGAGAGGAAAAAATAAAAAAAAAAAAAAAATAAAAAATGTATGGTTAACGAGTATCGAAAATCAATTTGCATAAAAAAAAACAAGAAAGGAAAAGAAAAAGGAAAAAGAACTTTTGCCACGGTTTGCTTCATCCTCGCGCGTCCTCGTCCATCCCTTCCTTCCCTTTATCCTTTTGCATTTCTTTCTTTTTCCCCTCTATTCTGTTCCTTTTTTTTCCCCCTTTCTCTCTTTTTTTCTTTCTCTTCTTCGTTTCTTTTTCCTCCTTTCATGTTTTAAAGAGAATCGAAAAGGGCAGCTTCGTTTGCTTTCCACTATGCCCTTCGGTCGAGATCGAAGAGGACGAGGAGGAGCGGGGTGGTGGAGGGAGAGGGGCGGAGGGGGCAAGCATATCGAGAGAGAGAGAGAGAGAGAGAGAGAGAGAGAGAGAGAGAGAGAGAGAGAGAAAGAGAGGCCTCTTCTTTCCTCAGGACGAAAACGTAGGCAGCTTTAATGTTAGTTGAACGCCGAAAGAAGTGAGCGCGTGAGAGAGACAGATAGACAGAGAGAGAGAGAGAGGTAGAGAGAGAGAGAGAGAGAGAGAGAGAGAGAGAGACTGAGGAAGGACGAGAGGGAGGAAGGGAAGGAGCGAGGAATTGGAGGATGAGGAGGAGGGCCGAGTGGTAATTTACGAGGTATCGAAGACCTTGTACACTCCTACCCGCCAACGAGCCGGCCTCGCCCCGCGGAATCCAGTCTTGCTTGGCCTTAACGCACCGATACCTCCTTTCCCATGACCACTTTCGGCGTATACGTGAGTACACTTATAAACACTTACGAGACGATACTCTCTTATGCCTACGCGTGTGTGTGTGTGTGTGTGTGTGTGTGTGTGCTGTTTGTGTATGTACGCACAAGGAACATAAGTACGTACCAACATAGGATACGTATATATGCTGATGTATCTTTGCATGTACGTATGTATATATATATATATATATATATATATATATATATATATATATATATATAGACGTACACGTACGTTCGTACATATATACATGTATATGTACATACATACATACATACATACATACATACATAGGACGAAGACGATTCCGCCTTTACCATTTACAGTGTGTGCCCCCTCGTGTCGGCAACGCGGTAGGGTACCTTGTCGATAGTCTATCTGGGGTACAGTCCTCCTCATCACGATCCACCACGTGATTTCGCTTCTTAACGTCGCTTCTCGCGCGCGCCGAGTGTCAACAAGTAGATTTCTTGCCGCGTGACCAACCAGAGGAGACGGAGAGGAGGGGGGTGGGTGGGTTGGAAGGGGGGGTAGAGAAAATGAGATCGTGTGTGGCTATTTTAAATTCATTTACTTATTTCTTCTTTTTTCTTTCTTCTTCATCCTTCTTCTTCCTTCTCCTTCTTTTCTATTTTTTGTTTCACAGACCGTAGGAAAGTTAGAGTTTGGTGATTAATAAGTAAAGAAGAAGAAAAAAAAAAAAAAGAAGGAGAAAAAAAGAACTCGTTTCTTGAGTTTTATTCCTGCGTCCTTTGTAAGATTTACGTCAGTTAATGCGTATAGATTTTGAAGATAAAATAGACAGAGTGAGAGAGAGAGAGAGAGAGAGACTTTTTTCTCTCATTTTTTTCTTCAATTTTATTATTCAACGGACAAGAGTCGTTGGCAGAGTTCTCGTTAAGTAACATTAAATTTATGTTAATTTTTCGTACGTCATCCTCCGTTAATTCTTGTTGTCACGAAGATTGGTTAATATTTCACTTCCGTATTTTCGTGAATTCCTAGATATAGGAATATCCATGGCAACGATTAGTTAACGAAACTCTCTCTCTCTCTCTCTCTCTCTCTCTCTCTCTCTCTCTCTCTCTCTCTCTCTCTCTCTCTCTCTCTCTCTAACTCTAACACGTTCCTTTCTAATAGGTGTCTCTTGCGAGAGACTTTACGTGGACTTCGTGACGCTACATAGCGCTTTCACCTCCGCTTTCCGATCCTATTTCTTCCTTCTCCATCACACAAATTCTCTCTCTCTCTCTCTCTCTCTCTCTCTCTCTCTCTCTCTCTCTCTCTCTCTATTTTTCTCTTTTCGAGTGTGTCTTGTCCTTGTCCTTTGATCTCAACTGGCAAAAAAGAGGGAGAGAAATTTTTTCGTTCGTTGGTTTACCAGAATGAGAGAGAGAGAGAGAGAGAGAGAGAGAGAGAGAGAGAGAGAGAGACCAGACCGACTTTCCTCCTTTTACCGTAGATGGAATAATTAAGATATGAACGTTCGGTACAGAGTGCACACAGAGACGACCAAGTCATATGGGTTAATAAGTTTTATACGGGTTGCGTCTCGGTTGTACCTACCTACCTACCTACCTACCCACCTACCTACTATACATATTGAAAAAGAGAAAAATAAGATGAATAAGAAGAGGAGAAAGGATAAGAAAAGGGAGAGAAGGATATGGTCGGGCCGATAACAAAGCTATGCGAAGAAGGAGCAAGAGAGAAAGAGAGATAGATAGATAGATAGAAAGATAGAGAGAGAGAGAGAGAGAGAGAGAGAGAGAGAGAGAGAGAGAGAGAGAGAGAGAGAGAGCAAGTACAAGCCGAGGACGTTGGATATTTTCTACTCTCTCTCTCTCTCCTCTTTGCATGGGGTAAAATAAAGTAAAAGGAGATGGAGAAGAGAGAACGAAGCAAGGAAGGAAGAAAGGAAGGAAGAAAGGAAGGAAAGAAAGAATGAAGGAAGCAGGGAAGGAGGCTGGGAGGGAAGGAGGGAAGGAAGATCGTGTCCCGTGAGGCACCGCTGGATTTCCTCGGCGGGGCGTTAAAGTCGCGGATAGATGTACTATAACGTCGTAGAAAGTAACTTAGGGGTCATGAAGTTGTCCGGGGAACGAATTATTTCCCTCCGCACTTTGTATAAACCGTGTTGCCAATCTGTCATCGGTTATAGTACGGCCGAGTATGCCAACCCGGCGAATACATACATGCGAAGGGGCATCTCGAAGGCACCTCTATTTACGTTTTATACGTGCAAGCATCGCGTTTATGTGTTCGTGTATAAGTAAACTTGTATAAAGAAAGAGAGAGAGAGAGAGAGCACGATGGGTCTCTTGACCAACATCGTAAAGCATTCACTCTGAATTTAACTCCTAATCTGTTATGGGGAAGCTTTTTAACGGCGTTTTGCGCAAAGAGAGAAAAAGAAATAGAGAGAGAGAGAGAGAGGAGGGAGGGGGTAGAATGAGAATTTGATCGTGGTACGGATAACTTATGATCTCTTTCTCTCTTGTTTTCTTTCTGTCTGTCTCCCACTCTCCCTCTCTCTCTCTCTCTCTCTCTCTCTCTCTCTCTTTTTCTTCTTTTTCTCTCCGTTTCGTTCTTTTTCAAAAGTTCAAGCTGGACGTTTGCTCAGCGTGCATCGTCATTCCTATCGTGCGAGACAAAAGTTATTTATCCTGGACAATGCAGTTTGATATTGGTGCAATAGGTGTAAAGCAAACAAAAAAAAAAAAAAAAAAGAAGAAAGAAAAGAAGAAAGAAGAAAAAGGAAAAGGAGAAAGGTTCGCTGACACTATACTCGATTATTTTATCATTCGTCATTCTTCCATGCTTCGTTCTTGCGTCTTTTTCTTTTTCTTCTTCTTTTTTTTTTCGACGGACTATATTACTTTTCTTATTTGTCATGGATTATCGTAAACGTAACACCAATGAAAAGACAATTCGTCGGTTCATTTAATGGTTCTATTTGATTTTTTAATTATTCACACATTCATATGTACATACATATCTAAATCCATAATGTGTGGTAACCAGTTAAGACTATTGATGTTCGATAGCTACAGCTCTCCGTGCCGTTTATCGAAAGCTTTTAACGAGGAAAGCTGTGCTTAGAACTAGAGCTCGAACTCGTCGTAGCTATACGTATGAAATAGAGAGAGAGAGAGAGAAATAGAGATAGAAATGTATATATATATATATATATATAGAATCTCAGAGTACTATTTGAAAGCATGTAATTTGAATTGGTAGTTCGCTAATAACGTATAGAGCCCACTGAGGATTTGTATGAATATACTTTGACGGACTTTGGCTATTCCAACGACCCTTCACCCTTCCTTCTTTGTATGGGTTTACCAATATCTATCCATGCGTGTGTATGCGTTCATATGTACATATTTATATACACAGACTTTAATCCTTAACATATTCGTTGTTAAAGCTCGTAACAAGCTCGGACCCTTCGTTTTTTTGGTTAATAATTCTATAGTACATACGTCTATATATATATATATATATATATATATATATATATATATATAAATACATACATGTGTGTGTATGTGTGTGTGTATGTACGTGTGCGTATCTCTTTTTTAAAGATGAAATCTTTTCTCTTATCCTCCTGTTCTATCTCAGAGTCGATGCATTTTTCAGATTAATGCACGGTAATCTTTCTTAACAATCGTACCGTAAGGGGGTGGGAGGTGGTGGAGGGAGGTTGGCGGTCGGTCGGTCGGGAGGGCTTACGTGACGGGGTGACCAAGAATGATTAAACGGGGTCCTCTACGTGACGGTGAGAAGAATGACGCTGACCATTATATGTTAATGCTCGGGCACACGCTATACGACGATTATGCAGCCTTTCAAAGTGTCTCGTCTCCGAACGTTTACCAGAGGAGGTGGAGAACGAGGATCGTAGGTAGGGGAAAGAGAGGAAAAAAAAGGACATGTCAGAGTCTCTCTCTCTCTCTCTCTCTCTCTCTCTCTCTCTCTCTCTCTCTCTCTCTCTCTTTCTCGTACTTCGTTGCCGCCGATTTTCGTGATTTTGTCCTCCCCTTTTGCCACTTTATACTTACTCCTTACGGGTCAAATAATTGCCTGGACATTCGTGAGCGATTTGTTAGACTCGTCTTCTTGAGAACTTGACGCCTCATACATCAGCGTCGAACGAGCCTTATGTTTCGTCTCTCTCTCTCTCTCTCTCTCTCTCTCTCTCTCTCTCTCTCTCTCTCTCTCTCTCTTTCTCTCTCTCTTTCTCTCTCTTTAGATCTTGCTCTTGCTATTGCTCACGCTTCCGCTCTCCTTTTACTCTCCTCTCCTTTCAATACGTTTCAATTTGTTTTTTTCTTTTTCTTTCCTTTTTCTTTCCCCTCATCAACCCCATCCTCATCCCGAAAGAAAATATTCGTTCTCCTTTACCATCGACAATATTAATTATTGCGCATCTATTCGCATCATCGACGATCGCCGAATAATGTTATCGACGATCAAGTAACTCTATTTAAAACGGATTTACAGGGTAATAGATAGTGGCAATAAGAAAAAAGAAGAAAAAAAATATATATATATATATATAATAATTGGACATTTAATATCCGTTTAAGGATATAATCTCGATAAGATTGAAATATCGATTTCGGTGGCTCGACAACAGGTTCTCTCCTTCGGCAAGTAGTACTTCTCGAGAATTTTAGTCGTAAATACGTTGGGGATAGGAAAATAAATGGGTAACATCGTGTCGTAGAGAGAGATAGATAGATAGAGGAGAGAGAGAGAGAGAGAGAGAGAGAGAGAGAGAGAGAGAGAGAGAGAGAGAAAGAGAGAGTAAGAGAGAGAGAGAGAGTGAGGAGACGGGGAAGGGGAGGAATAGCAGATGGCTTGGGACCAGGGATCGTCTTCTGAAAAACGTCACCTGGTTGCCAGGCGCCTCCAATCTGCCACCCTGTGTTTGTCGTCGTTAAATTTTACCCACCCTCTCTCTCTCTCTCTCTCTCTATCTCCGTCCTTCTCTTTTCTCCTCTTCTCTTCTCTTCTCTTCTCTTTTCTCCTCTCTACGTCGCCGATGGTCATTAAATCGACGATAGAAAAGACTTTCGGACGTATATCATTAACAGTAATTAACGATCGACGAGGGAGACTAAGGTAGAGTATATATACCAGCGTAAAACGTGAAACGTTATCCGATGATATACCGATGTTTATCTCGATCATGGATTCGTAAAGAGGAAGGGTGGAAGGGAGGGAGGGTTTTGTAAGGCCATAAACCCGGGAGTCCATATTCTCTCTCTCTCTCTCTCTCTCTCTCTCTCTCTCTCTCTCTCTCTCTCTCTCTCTCTCTCTCGCTCGTTCTCGCTCGTTCGTTCGTTCGTTCGTTCTCTTTTCCTCGTTCTCTCTTTCGTTCCCAAGCGGTGTATATAAGCCCGCACGAAACGCTTTTTGTTAGGAGCCACCTAAATTTATCGGATAATTGCGTTCGATCGTAAATTTTCGCCCAATAATCGCGTTTGCATTACTACTGACCAACTGTTGCCCAGGAATAACTTGCATTGGGGCAGAGGGGTGAGGGAAGGGGGAGGTGGTAACAGCCCCGTCTTTTGAAATCATTCCTTTTTCTCCGTTTTTGGTGATAGTTCGCACGGATTATCGTCGTTCTTTCCTTCTCGATTTTCTTCGAAAATTATGGAGAGAAAAAGAGAGAGAGAGAGAGAGAGAGAGAGAGAGAGAGAGAGAGAGAGAGAGAGAGAGAGAGAGAGAGAGAGAGAGAGAGAGAGGATTTTCTTATTAGGGTTACTCGTCAGAATCGTCCAGTTTAATTACCCACGAGTTTAATGTCATTGATCGTGGCCATTAAGTTCCTTTTATCTCTTTCCTTCTCTTTTCATAAATCTTTTGTATTTTTTTTTGTTTTTTTTTTTTTTTTTTCTTTATTTTCATCTTCTTCTATTCGTCCTTCCCCCGACCCCTCCACCCCCTCCCCACCGCCCGTAAGTATCTCACCTCGCACACGTAATTCGATTTTCACATCGTGTACCGCAAAACGAGCAAGACTAACGGTCCTGCCTGGTGTCTATAATAAAATGTCTATAAAGAAGGAGCGCCTCGTTGGCTCTGCCGTGTTCCATTGCTGTTTACGAGGATGGGTATCGAGTAACTTCAGCGCCTTTTCTTTTTCGAAGCTTCTTACCTTTCGCCTTTTCTCTCTCTCTCTCTCTCTCTCTCTCTCTCTCTCTCACCACCTTAACCTCCCTACCCCCTACCCTGTCGTGTCATTTTGTTTCATCGCCACGGCCAACATTGCTTGCTTTCCTATGAGAGCCGAGCTCCTTTTTCTTCTTCTTCTTCTTCTTCTTCTTCCTCTTCTCCTTCCTTCTTCTTTTCCCTCTTTCTTTTCTTTTTTCCTTTTTTTCATTTCGATCGAGCGATCGATCATTCTTAAACGAAACGTCGATATATATGTGCTCTTTCACTATCTTCTTTTTTTATCTTCCTAGCAAAATTCTGATCATCGTTCCTTCTTTCGTTTATACGATCACATTGATTAAAAAAAAAAAAAAAAAAAGAAAAGAGAAAAAGAAAAGAAAGGATGACAGAAATAGTGGAATAGCATAATTATGATTTTTCCCTGTTATTATGGAAAAGACGAAGATATGATCGATCGGTCGGACGCTAAGAAAAACGAAGGATTGAGAATTTCTTCGTAAAATTTTGATTGTTACATTGAACGATTTCTTTATCACTTCTGTTCGATCAATTCAATGCCTAATTATATTAATATAAATAAATAAATAAATAAATAAATATATATATATATATATATAAAATATAGAATCATAGGTGAAAGAAATCGTAATGTAACGCAATCACAATTTTTTCCTTACGTAAAGGAAAGGAAGAGAAGAAAAAAAAAACAAAAAGAAAAAAGAAAGAGAGAGAGAGAGAGAGAGAGAGAGAGAGAGAGAGAGAGAGAGAGAGAGAAGGATAGGCGTGAAGAAATAAGAAGGGATAGAATAGTCCGAAAAAGGGGTAAAAGAAATGCATCACTTCTTCCGCTTTGCATCGGTGAGATCGAGTCGAACAAGATAGCTGCGATTATAAGGCCGACGAGGAGTAACAGGTGACGATGAATAACCGCGTACAGGTAGTATAAACCGTGGTACCGAACTAAGAGCGTTTATTCAAAGTGAAACTCTATCTGCCGATAGGTTAACTGCCTTGTTACAGGACACGCGGCGTATCGCGAAGGACTCGCGGGCAAAAGGAGGCATACCATACCATACCATACCATAGCATAGCATAGCATAGCATAGCATAGCGTAGCGTAGCATAGCATAGCATACCATACCATGGCATAGCGTAACATAGCATAGGATGGTATAGTGTAACGTAGCATAGCGTGGCATGGCATGGCATGGGCTTATTTTAACTTGGCTTTAGCTTTTAGCTTTTAGCTTTAGCCTTTAGCTTTGCCTTAGCTTTGCTTTAACTTCTTGACTGGTATCCTTGCTTCCTGGCTCTCGTACGATTCGATTCTTATTAGGTGCGATTCTCTCTCTCTCTCTCTCTCTATTTCTGTCTTTCTTTCCGTCTCTCTCTCTCTTTCTCTCTGTTTCTCTGTCTTTGCGATGCGCTCTCTCTCTCTCTCTCTCTCCTTTTCTTCTTTTTCTTCTTTTTCTCTTTTTCTCTTACAATAAAAACGTGTACATGGCGTACGATCCCGCGAATTGTCAGTGATAAATTGTCCATGGAAGCGACTCCCGATCTGTTTGTCCTTTCACAGAGCTCTGCCAGGGATATTGAATAACTTCGACGTCGTGTGCGTTTGCTTTCCCTTTTCACCCTCTTCTCTATCTCTCTCTCTCTCTCTCTCTCTCCCTCTCTCTCTCTCCCTCTCTCTCTCTCTGTCTTCTTTTCGTTTTTTTTCTCTCTCTTTTTTTCCCCTTTTACCTTGCCTCCTCTTTCATCCCCCTTTTAACGTGTAAATTTTTCCTTTGGTTAACCGATTCAACGAAATAGGGGGGGAATTCGTTCGACTGCGAGATTAATCGTTGTAGCAGAAATGGGTCGTCTAACAATGTGTTAAAAATTAATTTGACGCGCGCGCGCGCACACAGTATCTAATTTATATTTGTAAGTTTTAACAAAGTGGCGTGAAAAATTGTAGACCGGACAAACAATTATAGGATCGTGAAAATATCGTCTCTCTTTCTCTCTCTCTCTCTCTCTCTCTCTCTCTCTCTCTCCCTTTCAATCTTCTCAACGGTGATTTTACTCGACGATAAATTTTGATTTACCACTTGAACACTTTGGCGAATGAGACGACGATTGCTTCGTAATGGAATCACCGAAGACATTTCGTACGGCTTGTAAAGACGGTGCGCGCGCGCGCGAGAGAGAGAGAGAGAGAGAGAGAGCGTGAGCATTTAACAATCGTTCCACGCAGTTCCTTTCACTCGGCAAGTCTCACAATAAGTCACTGTTCGTTTGATAAGAACTCGTTCTCGGTGTTAGTGACGATATTAACGCCAGATCGGGTATACTCAGTCACTATGTGAAATTCTATCCGTCGATAGCTTAACGGGGGCCCTCTTGTCGAGGTAGCAGTCACCGATATCTCCAGCGACAAAACGCGTATCTCGAGCTTAGCAAAGTGCACTAACCGATCCCCCCCTCCTTCCTCTATGTCTCTCGTAGCTCGTACAATTTCAGTTCTTATTGGTCGGCCAAAGATTCGCCTACGATACTTTCTACAATGAAAATGCGAACGTGTTTCTTCCTTAAATTCTCGCGATACATATATATATATATACACACACCCTTCCTGGAAGTATATAATATACCCTTTTTCGAACATAAACATTCGCTCGACCATCGACTAGATTTCTATTATTTTCATAGAATAACTTTTATCGTTTCCCTTTTTATCTTCCTTGAAAAAGCGATTCTTTAACATGAATTTTGTCTTCTTTCTTTTTCTTTTTTTCGTTTTTCCTTATTTTTCCTCTCTCTCTCTCTCTCTCTCTCTCTCTCTCTCTCTTCTCTTTAAGATGTTACAGACGTTAATTTTTGATTCGTTCACTTCAGGTTTTTCATTTCTTTTCTTTTTTCTTTTATATATATATATATATAGAACGAATTAAAAGGGAAAATTACGAGACACGAATAGTGAACGTTTGGGTACGACGAAGGAAATAGAGAAAAAAAAAAATCATTCGTCGGAACGATACATTTCTTGAATTCGAAGAAACAATCGTGGAAGGACCTACCCCTTTGACAATAAGCAACCCGAGGCGAGGACAAAACGTGCACTCGCTCGGCACGCTCTCTCTCTCTCTCTCTCTCTCTCTCTCTCTCTCTCTCTCTTCAAGCTCGTACGATTTCGATTCTTATTAGGTGCGATTCTCGAGGATGCTTTCCTCTCCAATAAAAAGGAACCGAATTGCATAGCGCGAACGTGGCTTGTGTTAGCGAAACGAAGATATAGAAAAAGAGAAAAAGAGAGACAGACAGACGGACAGAGAGAGAGAGAGAGAGAGAGAGAGAGAGAGAGAGAGAGAGAGAGAGAGAGAAACGTTGGTGATAAAGAATCATCTCTTGAAAAAGAAGTGCTCTCGATCGTTTTCTCGCGTCTCATAGCTTTAGTCGAACTGGGAGGATCGGATAACTTGGATGGTACCCTCGCTCCTCCACAGCCCCCCTCGAGATCCACAATTTTCTTATATTCTACCTCGTACATGTTCTCTCTCTCTCTCTCTCTCTCTCTCTCTATCTCTTTCCTTCTTACCCTTTGAAGGTACGCTCGTGTCCAGCCCCGAGAATACCACCGAGTCTCTCCTTTCGAGAGATCGAGCCGAAAGGCAAGAAAACCAAAGTAGAGAGGAGAAAGAGAGATAGAGAACCGGCTGTATATATATATATATATATATATATATATATATATATATATATATATATATATATAGAGAGAGAGAGAGAGAGAGAAAGAGAGATCTCGGCTGAGATGTAACTGGAGAGCACATTACCTGGTATTAAGTCACCGAGATAACTACCTGCGTGGGAGGCACCGAGCACGAGACATCGCTAACATAAGACGACGAAGACGAAAACGACGATGAGGACGAAGAAGAGGACAACGAAGACGAGAACGACGTGGATGACGTAGACGAGGACGTCTCGTCCTTACCTTCCTTACCCTCCTCCCACCATACTCCCCCATCCTCCCTACGTCCCAACTCCCCCCCTTTTTTCATTCTCCTTCTCTTTATCCCTTTGAATCATTTTTCATCTCTTTCGGCGTTTTTCCTTGCGACGAAGGAAAAAGATAGAGAACAAGGGGGGAGGGAAGGGAAAGGATTAACGAAGAAAAAAAAGAAAAAGAAATTGAAACTAAAGGATAGGGAAAAAAATTAACGAGTTCCCCTTTTCGTCTCCTATGACCAACCCCTCGCCTCTCTCCCTCCCTCCCCTCCTCCCTCCCTCTCTCTCTCTTTCTCTCACTCAAACCCCCTTCCTGCTTCGGCTCATATCTCGGCCGAAGAGATAAGCGAATTACGCTCGAATTGATGATCAATTAAAAAGGCTACGGGGCTCGTTTTAACGTCGCTCTCTCTCTCTCTCTCTCTCTCTCTCTCTCTCTCTCTCTTCTCTCTTCTCTCTACGTGTTGTAAATGATAACAGAGCTAACCAAGCCGAGCCGAGCCGAGCCGAGCCGACCCGAGCCAGGCTGGTACGCGAGATAAAAAATACGATTGCCTTTAATAATCGTGAATTTCGGATAATTAAGCATCTTAATTATTTAATTACGAAGATTTTTCTCTGTCATCATCGTCACCATTATCATCATCATCATCGTCATCATCATCGTCGTCTTCATCGTTTTAACATATGATGACATATACAGTTGAAAATTACTGATTTATTGTTCGTCGAATTTAATTCGTTTCTTTTCTTTTTTTTTCGTTCTTTTTTTTTTTTTTTTGGAAAAATATCGAAAAGTGAAAGGAAGCATTGAGAGGGAGAGAAAGAGAGAGAGAGAGAGAGAGAGGATGTGGCAAGGAGCGGGAAAAAAAGACAGGGATCGAGCGTTACGGGAAACGAGCCGTCGATACGTCCCGAGACGTATCGGAATTTGCACGTTTATTGTCGCATTAATAATTCATGGGTGTTGCGCAATTTTTAATCAGTTGCCGTCTGCCATTGATTGATGCTGCCCTTGCGCCCCCACGGGGCTCGAATTTACATACAGAACGAAAAGGAAAAGTATTGACGGGCGCGATACGTACACACATTCTCTCTCTCTCTCTCTCTCTCTCTCTCTCTCTCCCTCTCTCCTCATTCTCTTTCTCTCTCTTTTTCTCTTTCAAACAAGCAGCAAAATCCAATCGAGCATCATAACGCCGCGCGACCCGTTTTCTTTCTACCACTGTCAAAGAGTGTCCCCCTCCCCCCTCCTTCCGCGTCCCCGCCCCAACTACTTCTTCACCCATGCTTTCTCTCGCTTTTTTTTTTTTTTTTTTAAAGGATCTCTCTCTCTCTCTCTTTCTGTCTCTCTCCTTTTCTTTTCTTTTCTTTTCTTTTCTCATCTCGTCTTTCAAACGATCACGCGAAGAAGCAAACAAATCGGTCGTGGCTCGCAAGAGTGAGGCTTTTTATTAAAAAATTTTTATTGCACCTTCTTCGTCTTCGTCTTCGTCTTCGTCTTCGTCTTCGTCTTCCTTTTCCTCTTCCTCTTCTCCGTCCTCGTCCTCGTCCTCGTCCTCGTCCTCGTCCTCGTCCTCGTCGTCGTACGCGAGAGGACCGTCCCATTCGTTCGAAAAAACCTGTTTGCTCTTGCCACCGCCATATCGCTTCCTTTCACAGGAGATATTGCTTTACAATACTATATTATATTGCACGCGGTATGTCGAATTTTGCCCGTTTGGATTTAACGAGACTCGCCCGGGGATCGGCCATATCCTACGTTCGCCGGTATGTACACGCACACATACATACATACATATATATATATATATATATATATATATATATATAATATTTGTGTGTACACACGTTAAAAGCGCGTGCGCGCATGCGTTACGAGTCCTCCTCTCGTTTGAGGAACGACTTTTACCTTCCCTTCTTCCCTCCCTTCTTCCCTCCCTCTTCTCTCTCTGTCTCTCTCTCTCTCTCTCTGTCTCTCTCTATACCTCTCCCCTCTTCTTTCTCTTGTAGGCATTACTCATGCCTCAGGGATGAGTAATTTTGAGGGATGCCGCGCAAATTTTTCTGCGCGATTATTCTTCGACCGATCGCGGGACGTATTTTTGTTTTTTAAGATTTCTTCTTCTTCTTCTCCTTTTTGACTTTCTTTTATTCTCTCTCTCTCTCTCTCTGTCTCTCTCTCTTTCTCTCTCCTTTTTCTTTTTTCCTTTTCTGTTCCTTTGTAATCCTCTTTTTTATACGTGTACATTGTTCCGTACAGCTTCGAAAGATTTTCTTTCGGGATATCGTAAATGGAATTACTCGATAATAATAATAATAATAATAATAATAATAATAATAATAATAATATGGTAATTGGAATATGAAAAAGAAAGAAAGAAAAAAAAATAAGAGAAACGGTGGGGGAAGAAGAAAAAGAAGAAGAAGAAGAAGAAGAAGAAGAAGAAGAAGAAGAAGAAAAAAAGAAGAAGAAAATTTGTAGGATACATTTTGTAGTAGGTCTTATTAATGTTAAGAACTTGTTCGGTCAATTAGCCGGGACCAATCGATTCTTTCCATTCGTTTACACGTAGAAATAAATCGAGAATTCTGACGAGTCCCGGCCAAAGCAATCATCCGAAAACCAACCGGGACCGATCCGATTGCTTCCACTTATTTACACTGAAAAGTGACTGGAGGATCGACCGACGAGTTGCAACGAGGCGAAAATTAAAAAACACGAAAAAAATGAATAAATAAACAAAGAAGAAAAAAAATGAAACGAGGGTGAGAGACGGAGAGATAGAGAGAGTGGGTGAGGGGGGGGGAGGGGTTGGCAGGGGCGAGAGGGAGGGAGGGAGGGAGGGGGGTGGAAGGGAAAAGATCGAAGCATCGATCATCGCTCGAAAGTCATCGGATTCAAATCTGCCAGTGGTTTTTTAAAGAGAGCTCGTTTCGGCAAGCACCGCGGGAGCTGAGGGAAAAGGGTGGGTGGTAGGGGAAGAAGAGAGTATGCGTGAGAGAGAGAGAGAGAGAGAGAGAGAGAGAGAGAGAGAGAGAGAGAGAGAGAAGAAGGAACGGCAGTTAATTGTCGGTTAGACTTCTTGCCGGAGCTTTAATTTTTTACCTACCCCTTCCTGAAAGATCAGCGATTCGACGGAACGCACGGTTGGCTTGAAAACTATCCTCTCCTCTTCCTCTTCTTCCTCTTCTTCTCACACACTCGTCGTTTCAGTGCAAGCGGTTCATTATCATTCGTTTATTTGCGGTAGTATCTCACGAGTAAATGCCTCGCGGGTCCCGTCCCTCTCGATTTTTCTTCTCTCATCGACATTTATCGTTTGTCTTTTGCACCCCTTACCACCTATCTTCTTCTCGCAAATGTACGCTATATATACGTATATACATGCATACATACATACATGCATACATACATACATACATCTATATATATATATATATATACTTATATCCATACACGTGTCCATCTACATAATACCGTACGTAATAATATTATATATATATATATATATATATATATATATATATACACACTCTATACAAATAAATGTGTGAATATATACACGTGTATATGTACATGTATATGTATATGTATATTATGTAACATGTACGTAATATATACATGTGTGTGTGTGCGCGCGCGCGCGCGCGTTTGTATTTCGAACTTCTTTTTCACGATATAAATATAAAACGCATGCTTCGTAGGTGTAGACACCTAAACATTAATCCTGAACAAGAAAGCCAGCCAACGACGTTCGTTGTCCATCGTTCTCGCGGTGCTTCGGTTCCCTTTACAAAAACATGTTGGAATTCTAGCACGGGATCGGCAACTTTTTTTCCCCTCTCCCCTCTCCCTCCGTTGCTATCTTCTCCTCCTTCTACGCTCTCTCTCTTTCTCTCTCTCTCTCTCTCTGTCTCTTTCTTTCTCTTTCTGAGCGATCCAAATCACCGTTAAAGCGAACGGCTAAGTCCTTAAGTTACTGAGCATAACCGTCCGAACGGCGTGTACGAAGTAAAGTTTATGGCACGATAAATTATTGTTTCGGGATCTCATTGTACGAACGGGCGGGCGCATACGTGCGTACTTACTTACTTACTTACTTACTTACGCACGCACGCACGCACGCATGAATGCATGCATGGATCTTAACGCGTGTCCATTGCTACGATACTTCGTGGAACGATACGGTTCACCATTGGATACCGTTATCGACGGAAGCTCGAATAGCTTGGTCCGATTAGTTTATACGTGGAATAAATGCTTTTTTTTTTTTTTTATTTTCACGTCCGACGTACGAATAATTTCGTACGACAATGCAAGTATGTATGCAAGTATACGTACGTACGTACGTACGTATATTTAGGTATTGTACAAACTTAACTTCTTTCTTAATACGTTTGTGTATATATTTATATATGCCTCTTTTGTTGGACATACATACCCATATGTATATATATTTAGGTATGTATGTCCAACAACGGTACACACACGTGTTCCACGTCGTTGAAGTCCGTTGTTTGTATTTTCAATGGAGAATTTTGCATTAAACTTGGAATGCACGTCCGTCTGACGAGCTTTCACGTCGCCAAGCTTCTACGTGCCATCTAATATTTTGCCCCCTTTCAAAAAAAAGACAACAGAAACGGAGAATTCGTTCCGTTTTTCTTTTCTTTTCTTTTCTTTTCTTTTCCTTTCTTTTCCTTTCTTCCCCTCCCTCCCCTCCGCGTTCGTTCGGTATACGAATTTTTGGACGGTTTTCGATGAAAATAATATATCTCACGTATTATCTCCACGTGATAACGTTTATAATCCATCGAAGTCTCGTTCCTGGAATACACACACGCTCGTTATCGTATCGCGATTATTAGATCGATTTATTTCGTTCCAATAATTTTGCCAAATCGATCACGGTATAATAGTGTTCGCGTACGATCGTTTACATCATTACCGTAACGTTAAGGTAATATTGTATTTCTTGATTTATTATTTTCTTCGTACGTATTTGAATAATCCCTTGGTAGTATCGTAAACTATCCTCGCTTGATACACTCGTTTCAATCGAGTAATCGATACGCCAGAGTATCGTGAAATTGAATTCTTTTTTTTTTTTTTTGGTTTTTTCTTGCGACTCAGATGATTAACGTTCTCTATACGTATTTCTCTATATCTTTCTCTCGAGGTCTCGTTAACGTTCCATGCTGTCCCTTCGGTTAAATCAATGCATATATATATATATATATATATATATCTGTGTGTGTGTGTGTATTTTATATAGGATGGTACAAAGTGTGCGCGCGCGGAAAGCCGTGTCCACGTTCGAAGGGAAGAACAGTAATATAAACCCAACGACGTGCCATCGGTGCTTCGGACATCAAAGGTGATACGTGCCCGCTGCAGCAACTCAATTAATTATCCTAACGATGTATATAGAGCTCTGCATTGCAGCTGCAACTCGTCCTTTCGCTTTAATAACGCTTTTGCTTGAAACACGCGCGCGCGTGTGGCTCTCTTGGGAGTTACTGAAATCTCGATCGTCACTGTTCGAGTTATACCAAACTCGATAATATATTTCTTTGCGATAATCGAGAAAATAAAAAGAAAAGAAAAAATTCTCTCTCTCTCTCTCTCTCTCTCTCTCTCTCTCTCTCTCTCTCTCTCTCTCTCTCTCTCTCTCTCTGTCCTTTCAAGAAAAATATTTAGCATCGTCCAAGAAACATTTCCAAAGTGCAGGAATAATTTTATTAATTAATGCCCACTGTATTTGTATTATTTAAAAGCGAGAGAGAGAGAGAGAGAGAGAGAACCGAAGTCGACAAAAAAATTCGACGAATGAAAAATAAGAAACAATTATTCCTTCGAGTTGTGTTCGTCTCTCGCGTTTTTCTATCGCGTTTCTAACGTCTAAGTCTCGACCATTCTCAAGCGCGAAAAGAAAGATGGCGAAGAAGACGGCGAGAGGGAAGGAAGATATTCTCTCACGAGTAAAGTGGGAAGAATTACTACTACACCATTAAGGAGTGTAGCGTAAGGGCCGTTTTGGTGGAAGACGTTGCTCGGTAATATATCGGGAAGCGCACAATGCACGGGAATTAGAATAAAAAAATATTTGGAAGGAACCACGTGTATCACCGTGAAAATATAGAAGAGAGAAGGTTATGGAGAATACACTTATATATTTATCCTTTCTCTCTCTCTCTCTCTCTCTCTCTCTCTCTCTCTCTCTTTTCATCCACGCGAACGCATACATACTGGTTCGCGACTATGTTCGTTCGAGACGAGGAGAGGACCGAGAGAGCGATTCTCTCCTCCCCCTTCCTCCTCCTCTCTCTCTCTCTCTCTCTCTCTCTCTCTCTCTCTCTCTCTGTGTCTGTGTGTGTGTGTGTGTGTGTGTGTCTTTCTCTCACTCACTCTCACTCTCACTCTCTCTTTTTCTCCCGAGGCTCGAGGCAGGTTCTCAGAAGCTACCGGTGCTTGTGGAATCCGCGTGGAGCTGGATTATACTGCCAAAGGGTATATTTATCGGGCGAGAATGTATGCAGAAGCGCGGACATCGGCACAAAGGGGCCGCCCTTGCGGATTTAGCCTTGACGCAAACTTCGAGGGGGACTCACGGATTGAAACCCGGCCGCATCCAGCCCAGAGAGAACCTCTTGGAGTTCTTCTCTTTCTACCTATATTCTCTCTCTCTCTCTCTCTCTCTCTCGCTCTCTCTCTCTCTTACTCTTATTCTCTTATATCTCTTTCTCGCTCGTTCTCCTTCGCTTCTGGAGTAATGGATTGCCCAACTTTCCTTCTCGTAAGTATTTTCATCCCTTCTACCCACCCCCTCTTCCTCCTCCTCCCCCCTCTCTTTCTCTCTCTATCTCTCTCTCTTTCCCTCCCTCCCACCCTACTTCCATCCTCCTCTTCATCTCTCTTCTTTACGTGAACGTTAGTACCGCTCCATTCGCATGGAAGATCTATGAATCCTCTCTCTTTCATATTGGATTATCGAATCCGTTTGCCTGTTGCAAAAGGTGCCCCGACAAGCACACGCGACGAATTAATATTTCGATGATTCTCTCTCTCTCTCTCTCTCTCTCTCTGTCTATATATATATATATATATATATATATATATATATATATATATATATATATATATATCTTCTTTCTTCCTTATCTTCTACTTCTTATTTCTGTTTTCCTTTACTCAAAGTTCTCATGTGCATACCTAAGCTATTTTCTTTCCTTCTTTCTTATTCTTCCCCTTTCTTTCTTTATCTTTTCCTTGGCTAAAAATGAGAAAGAGACAGATAGATAGATAGATAGACAGACAGACAGATAGATATATAGATATATAGATAGAAAGAAGTAAAAGATATTGAAAACATTTTTACAACAAGGCCTGTCGTTAAGGTGTACACGATGTATCCTGGACACATATTCTATTGATTCAGTCGAATTTATTATTTATAATCTTGTTTCTCCGTTGAATCCGAAATAAGAGGAACGCCGTCTATCCTCTGGATAATGTTCCTTTAGCGATAAAAATTTCAGTGGTATATGTATAGCTTATAGACACGTTTCGCGTCTCTCTTTTCTCTCTCTCTCTCTCTCTCTACAGATTGAAATCCGGATGAGGAGCATTCGGTGTGCTGACTCTTTCCAAAGTAATGGATTACCCAACTTTCCTTCTTACACGTACACACGACGATCGTCGTTACTTAAGTTTATTTAGACACAGAGCGAGTAGGTACATCTATGATCCTCTTCCCTTTCCCTCCCTCCCTTCCTCTCTCTCTCTCTCTATCTCTCTCTACATATCTCTCTCTCTCCCCTTCCCTCCCTTCTGTTCTCTTCAATCCTTTACTCTCCGGTCCTCTATCGTCGTTTGCTCTTCTCGATGCTAGTTAACTCCTCGTCTTACTAATATTTAATCGTTTGAACTTGTAAACTCGATTACGCCGATCGATATAAACTCCAACGACTGGGAATAAGTTTGGCGTTTATCAGACGCAAGCATTAATAGTTTAACGATACGAGCACCGATGAGGAACGTCGAAAAGGGGATTCCCTTTGAGCCAGTCAAATTCTATATAGGTGGGTTAGTTTATTTTTCTTTTCTTTTCTACTTATTTATTTATTTATTTATTCATTCATTCATTCATTCATTCATTCATTCATTCATTTATTTTCTAACCGACCGCTTGAAATACTCGAAATACTTTTTCTTTTTATTTTTTCGATGCAACTATGCGAACTCCTCGATACTTGGCAAACTCGAGAATGCCATTCTCGAATCGATCCGATTCGAGAGTTCCCTTCGACAATGCTTCGATCGAACACAACTTTTCTCTACTTCTTCTACTACTTCTTCTCGAACTTTGTTCTCTCTCTCTCTCTCTCTTCTTTTCTTTTTCATTTTCTTTGGTTTTACTTTTCTATCTTTCAATTTATATGTATAACTTCTTTGTAGGAATCATCGAGAGAAAGAGGAAACTACAGATCGAACTCCTTCCTTCCATTAGTAATCGAACATTTACTCTCGACTGTATCGTGTGTCTCCTTTCGTCCCTCCTCCCCCCCCCCCGTCTTCTTTCCTTTGAAACGACGAATTAAAATTTACGTTCCCCAATCGGTTCTACTCTTTGGTATGGAATTTTTTCCTCGCTTTTTTTTTCCTTTCTTTCTTTTTTTTTTTTTTTGTCTTCTTTACTTTCCAAGAAATTTCACCTTCGCGAAAACTACTTTCAGTTGGTATCTATAAGGTTAAAAATATTTTCAAACTGCGGCCGCCGTTGGATCCTCGTTGGCCGGATAATGTCGTTTCGAGAAAAGTAGTTCCCAATTCG
>OU964966.1:8342669-8345169 GCA_918808275.2 Dolichovespula sylvestris
AATTACTTATTCATTCGTTCATTAGTACCATTTGTAGACAGTTTGAAGAAGCAATTTCTTAAGGCTTTAAACTTCTCGATCCATCGCGACGAGAGAGAGAAAGAGAGAGAGAGAGAGAGGGAGAGAGGGAGAGAGGGAGAGAGAGAGAGAGTATCCACGTGAATCAAACGCGATTTTACTTTCCTTCGAGAATCCGGAAAAGGGGTGGAGTGGGGTAAGGTGGAGGGTGGGTGGAACGAGGGACGGGGGGTGAAGGGTGGTGGAGGATAAGATAGGTACGACAAGAAAGAGAAAGAGAGAGGAAGGAAGAGAGGAGAGGAGCTTTCTCGAAAGTAATATCGTCGAAGAGACATCGTGATAGAAAGAGAGAGAGAGAGAGAGAGAGAGAGGGGTGGGGGTGGGGGGAGGGAAGGAGTTGCTGTTCGCCTTAAATATAAAATTCCGTTTACGTCGGTAGAACGATCCGTTGGTGAGATAGTCTGAGGGAAAAGAAAAGTCTCTCTATCTCTCTCTCTCTCTCTCTCTTTCTCTCTCGACGTAAAGACAGACGGAACGAAGTCGTGAGAGGAGGGAGGGGGGAGAGGGAGAGAGAGAACCTAAAGGCCAGTTTTTCGGTATCCTTGCGTCCGAAACGTGCTCGGCCATCGAAATCTTACGATCGAATCGACAATCTCTCTCTCTCTCTCTCTCTCTCTCTCTCTCTCTCTCTCTCTCTCTCTCTCTTTCTTTCTTTCTCTTTTTAGCTATCTCTATCTATCTATCTATCTATCTATCTATCTATCTCTTTCTCGAAAAGAGTTAAAAGGCAAAACCTTCTCTCTACTCCACCTCCTCGTTCTCGATTCGTTCACATTGGTAGAATCGCAAAAATTTTCTTTCTCCTTCTTCGTCTTCTTCTTCTTCTTCTTCTTCTTCTTCTTCTTCTTCTCCTCTTTCTACTCTTTCTTCGACGAATTCTTTCAGAAATATCAAAAATCTTGAGAAAATACAAAAAAATCTCGTTCAACGAGAGAAATCCGCGATGTGCGTTCGATTCGTAGTTATCAGGTTTACAGGAAAAGTCATATACGTTCGAGAGAGACAGATAGAGAGAGATAGAGAGAGAGAGAGAGAGAGAGAGAGAGAGAGAGAACGAGAGTACCTCTTGATGTTATACCTAAAGCATCCACGATTATGTCGATATCAAATACCACGAGCAAGTAGTTGGATCGTTAAGTCTCCTTCATCGTGAAGTCGTGTAGGTTGCGGCAAAAGAAAAAAACCAAAAGCAAAATCAACGCCAACAAAAAGAGCAGGAGTATCAACAAAGAGAAAGAGAGAGAGAGAGAGAGAGAGAGAGAGAGAGATGCAGCGGCAACGGTAGCAGTATCAGTAGCAGTAAAAGCAGCAGCAAAAACAGGATCAACAACAACAACAACAACACCACCACCAACAACAACGAAACGACGGCTACTTCGGGAAGGAGGAGAACGCCATTGGATGGTTCGCATTGGTCTATTAAATTCCACGAGTAAAATCGTATTGTCTTTCCAGCCGGGGCCCGACGGCTAGGATGCGCGCGCTCAGAAGCACTTCATTACCATATAATTTCCAGTTCCCTCGTGGATTACCGGTACTGCGGAATCGGTTCGTACGTATGCACGTACACGTACACGAACGCTCGCGCACACCATAAGGTACACACGGTATAACTGCACGTAACGTTTACTCCTATACACATCTTCTATACGTACGTACATAGATGAGAGTTTGTATGTTTCCGTCTACCTATCTGTGTACTTTTCTATATACATGTATAAGTATATACTAATATATATATATATGCGTCTCTCTCTCTCTTTCTGCTTTTCCCCTCCCCCTCTCTCTCTCTCTGTCTCTCTCTCTTTCCGTGGTAACTTTGAGTACGTTTACTTAATGTATTCGCTCTCTTGGAGTACCTCGAGACATCGTAGCTCGGGGCATTAGGACGAGACTTTAAGGTCGGCGAAGGTGGAGGAACGGGGGAGAAGAGGGATTGTCTTTTGCAGTCGACGTTAGTCGGCAGGGGCTAAGGTAACTTCGTTTCTAACTCGCGCCAGAGCCACGGACGGATGTCGTTGGCGGATGCATGCCCGTTTCTCGCTTGCTTCTCTCCTTCGCTCGCTTCGTTTCTCCTCTAAAACGAACTACTCTCGCTTCTTCGTGTTCCAGTGTGTCTCTACGTATTCATCTTCTTCGTGTGTACCACCTATGTATATATATATATATATATATATATATATATATATATATATACACACACACACACATACGTATAAATATTTCTCGGTGTGTACGCGCGTGTGACTCTCTCTCTCTCTCTCTGTCGGTTTGTCTTTATCTTTCTCTATTTATCTATCTCACTCGTTCTTACTCGCTTGCGTGCTTTTCCTGTGTCAATAAAGTTCGATAAAATACCATGCTAAAGTCAAGTCTCGTGGTATCGCGTCGATCTGACATTTTAGCGCCCGGAGGTATTGCC